>PVLD010016264.1:0-45561 GCA_004027595.1 Dinomys branickii | reverse complement strand
GGGGGGGGGGGGAGTGAGCTGATAAGGGAAACCAGTGAATGGAAAATAAGTAGAGTGAGGGGGTTGCTTGCCTGCTCTTGACCTCCGTGTGTGATTTCTTCAGTTAACCTTTTTCTTTACACCCTTATCATGGGAGGCCATGGATTTGCACAGCTTTTTTCAATGGTGTTCGTCTGTTGTCCTTCTTTCCCCGCTAACATTCTGCTCCACATAGCAGGGATTTTGTCTGTTCTGTAATAGATCCATATGGCCTAGACAATGTCCAGCACATAGTAGGTGCTCAATAAATATGTGTTGAATGAAGGAAACTCTTGTAAGCAAAGAAGCTGCTGTTTGTATGCACATATTTGAATCCTCAAAGTTCTGGCACAGGGCTGGTACAGACACTGCCTACACACATTTGTAGCTGAGTCCGGATGTTTTCAGCAGAAATACAAGTACATTTCTGTCTTCACTGTTCAAGTACGGCCAATGGTCCTGGCCCCTGCTGCTGTGCCTTTATGTGCAGCTGGCAGTCCCTACCAGCCAAGACATTGTCAAGGCTCCTGCTGAGTTTAAAGCGGCCAAAAGTGCCCGAGATTTACTCTCCTTTCTCTGTAATATACTCCCAGCTGCGCTGCTCTGTGACCCTGTCGGGAGGCTCTCTCCATTCCTTTCTAGTCAGCTTACAAGATCAGGCAGCAATGCTTTGGATGCCCAGAGAAATAAATCTCTCCTTAAAAATGGCTGCAGAAGGAGGAAGGAATTTCTTTTAGCAGGTCTGGTTTAATGATGAACAGGGGATTTTGTATCACTTAGAATAGCATCCACCTCCCCACATCCCTCTCTCTGCATCTCGTTTTCCCCATAAAATATATGAAAGGCTCTAGTTTACCATCTACCTCTTTAAAAGTTTTGCTCTGAGAGTGGGACGGATCTGGAGTCCTGCTAGGACAAATAACTACTTACCATGCTGGGTCTTAGTTTTTACAATTTTAGCATCTCTTACTCTTCTATATTGTTTTAAATATTAGCAAATATGTATGGCACACTCCTACCACAATGCCGCTTTTTCACTAAAGGGTGGTATTAGCAAAACATAGGCTCACTGTTTCTACTCAAATTTCTAGGGAAACAACATCAGAAGGAAATACATCAAAACACGCACAGTTATGGCCCTTGGGTGGTGAAATGACTGCTTTTTATCTTGGTGAGTAAACTTTCTAGGCTCTTTACAATTTGTAACATGGGTTTATAGTCAGAAATATTAATAAAATAATAATTTATGTAATCTCTAATAGCTAAACCTTATCAATTCTCCTGCCACAGTTTTGTCCAGTATGTTTCTCAACAATAGCTAACAGCCAGGCGTGGTGGTGCACGCCTATAATCCCATCACTCAGGAGGCTGAGGCAGGAGGATCTTTGCAAGTTCAAGACCAACCTGGGCTACAAAGTGAGCTCATAGGCCAGCCTAAGCAGTATAGTGAGACCCTGCCTCAAAAAATAAAAAAGCAATAGCTAACCGCAAAAATCAAGCTAAAAGAAATTGTGTCGGCTGATTTGACTGACAGCCAGGAGAATTCATAAGAGCACATAGAGTTTAAAAAACATTAGTCTCCAGGTAATTTGTACTTGCTCACGGGAGTGCAGGAGCGCAGGAGCTGAGCGTAGTCAGCTGTCTCCATTTGCACCGCAGAGATGGGGATGGGCCGGACGCGCATCCCAGAGGAGGGGGTGCTGCCCCAGCTGACTGAGCGTGAGGCACACCTAGAAACTAGGCACAGAGAGGGTTGTGTGGGGGAAGGGTGTTCTGGGCAGGAGCCGATCCCTGGAGGGATGGGGAACGCAGTGCATTCCAAAAAGGGAAAGAGGCCAGAGTGCCCCAGGATCAGACCACAGCGCGAGGAGGACGATGCGTGGCCAAGTGAGTGGTGAGGTAGATTTCAGTTAAGGCTGCGGTAGAAGGGCTGGTGAAGGCAGAACAGCTTAGGAAGCGATTAGGAAGAATAAATGTCCTACACAGTTTAAAAAAAATTAGTCTCCAAACAGATGTTGTAGTTTGGGGTTTTGCAAGGAGAACAATACAATACAGGACACATTTTATAAGATTATTTATAATAGTCACCCAAAGAATTATATAGAGTGTAGGAAATCTGCCCACACACTAAACCCAAAGAATCCATCTGAGGGCCTGGATCCCATAGTAATGTCCTGCCTGAGTCCAGCTGAAGACCTAGAGATCATAACAATGCCTCCTATGAGTCCATCTGCAGAGCTAGAGGCCATGACAATGTCTCAGGCCTGTTTCAAGGATTTGCACTGGGAAGGGCCAAAGGTCGTGGTGGAAACTAGAAAGTCTGTTCCAACAGGATAAGGAATGTGCTAGCAGGTTGAAGGATATGAACTGGAGCCAGGAGGCAATGCTTAAAGTAAACCAGAGCTCCCCTGGAAGGTACCACAGCAATGCTCAGTGACAATGATGTCCCAAGCTCCTCCAGTGATAACAGCTGAGCTCCTATCAGGAAAGCCAGCGCAACAAGCTTCGCCAGACTGAGCAGTGCACCATCTTCCTCTCCAGAGCCAGGAAGTGATGTTTCTAGAGCTCCCCCAAAGTGAACTGTAGCCATTCCCAGGGGCACCAAGGTCCCAAGCTCCTTGACAATGAGAATAGCCGAGTTCATCAGGAAAGCCAGCATGACAAACTCCTCCAGGAGAACTAACAGCTCCCTAACAGGTCCCAACAGCTTCTAAACTGCCTCTCCAGTTCTGCATCTTATGCTACCAGCAACAACCCTCAGGTGGGCCTCCCACACCCAGCACCATGCTGGTTCAGTTCAGTTGGGTGTTACAAGTTGACCACCAGTTGTCAATCTACCACTGATGTGAATAAGAATTTAAACTAAGAACCTGATCTTTAGCACAAGTGTTGAAGTTAGAACTTTTAGGAGCTCATGAGCAGATGGCAAGCCTTTTAAAGTCTTGGCCAAGGAAATTCATGCAGCTTGAGACCATAATGTTAAGTGAAATAAATCAGACACACAAGTTTAAATATCACATGGTTTCTTTTATATGAGGAGCCCAAAATATAAATAAAGAGCAAAATAAAATCTGGATAGTATGAAAAAGTCAGACAGATCTTTCGCATATAAGAAGGGAACCAGGAAATGGAGGGCTCAGGAGGGAGAGGAAGGGGAGAGAAGGGAGTTAAGCTGGGTTGTGCACGTGCACCAACTGCCCGTGAGGCATGTGATCATATGTACTGAAGACAGGCACTAATGAAAAGATAAATAAACAAAAATAAAGTGTTGGCCAATAACAACAATCTTGAGGTCAGGGAACGGGCCAAGAGAGCAGCCTCTGTGCACCAGAGAGTAGCCCTTCCTCCTCTGCCGGGAAAGTCCTCTGTTCAGAGTGTAACTGGGTGGCGTGGGCCCTTGCCTCCGTGATAATGGAACTTAAAACATGACAGCATGCATTTACAGACAGAAGCTTTAACTGGAAAGTGATGGAAAATGGGGCAGGGACTTCAGCTTCCCAAGAAAAGCTGACGTATGTGTGTGGGGAGTGGGCACAGCTCTGCCGGAGAAGATCAAAGTGGTCCTTACTAAAGCAGTGAGGCCACTGCTGTGAGGTTGCTGAGGTGGGCTAGGGTCCACTTGGTCGTTATTTCAGTTCTGATTGTGCAGCTTGAGAGAAGTCCTTATGGCTCGAGGGGTTAATCTGATCCATTTCCCGGGAGATGATCGCTCCTGTTTAAGGCTAGGAGGGCATGGAGGAGGAGCAGCCTCGGAGCCTCGGTTCTGCAGAAGCTCAGCTAGAATTCAAGGTGAGGGCAGGCTAAGGGCAGTGACCAGAGATCTCTTGGGGCCCGTTCCAGAGGATGTAAATGGCAATTATCTCTGCAAGTCTTTATCTGGCGTCCTTAGTCTTGAACGGGAGTGACATAGATTAGGCAAATTTATAGCTAAGAAACCCTGAGTGTCTTAAACTAGATACTCCTTAAATTATTAACATGTCTACATGCAGAACAGAGCAGAGATGTGACTCAGAGTTTTAAGGGAATAAAGGAGATATATAGAATGAAGGCAGAGATGCAAAGTTTCGCCTTATTTTTAGCTGTGCCCTGGGCATCTGTAGGCCCAAGGGAAGAGTCATTGTGTATTAGCAGAAGCAGCTTTTAAGTCCCTGGCTGCCCTAAAATACCACAGAAATCACGCAGTAACTAGTTAAGGGCCAGGAGTTGGTTTGTCCTGTATCTCCCCATGGTGATGCCAATATTTTCCTTACTCATCTAGTTTATTCTTGGAGACACCATGGCAAGACATCCTGGCTTCAATGGCGCACCTGGTTTTTGAGGTCAGTAAGATTGCTCAGGAGAGTGGGGGATAGGGAAGAACACGCAGCATACTTTTAATGGGTACCAGAAGCGTACCTGCCCTTAGTCCCCATGGTGGTCTCCGACTCTCTCGAAAGAAGCTGGAGGGACAGGGAGGGGGGAAATGCTCTGCCAGACCACAGCCACGCTGCATGCCCAGCATGGAGAAAGGTGTCCCGGCAACGCAGTGTGAAGCCCTGCAGTGGGGTGGCGATTGTTTGCCTCACTTGCGGGTAGGAACCACCCAGCGGCAGAGAGAGTGCAGTCTCAGAGACTGGTACCCGAAGGGGGAAGGAAGCGGTTGGGGTGGCGCCGGCTGCTCTCTGGAGTGCCCAGCCCCTCCCATATCCTGTGTCTTGCGCGGCCGGGGACAGGGTTGCAAGAGGAGCAGCGGAGCCGGAGCTGCCATTCGTGACCGCTCAGCCTTCCAACAGCGCAGCACTTCACAAGCGAGGACAGAGGACCGGAGCATGGGCCGGAGGTGGTGAGCTCAAGACCTCAGAAGCTAAGTCTCCTTGCCAATCCAGGTTCTCCAGTTAGTAAAGATGCTGAATGTTGCCTCTGGTCATGACTCATGGTGTCTGCTATTTGTTGTAGAGCTGTGCGGCCTAAAAACTAAGATTCATCTCACATTTCTACAGTACAGGGCAAGAGTCTGTCAGTTACCCAAATTGTTATCTGTGACAGAAAGAATCTACAGCAGAGGACAGACGGCAGAGCGGAGTGCTCTGCTGGCGCTCTGAGACAGCACGCGTGAGATCAAGAAATGAGTTAAACTGGGCCTGGTGGTGCACGCCTATAATCCCAGCGCTTGGGAGGCCAAGGCAGGAGGATCGTCGTGCATTGGAGACCAGCCTGGGCTACAGAGTGAATTCAAGGCCAGCCTCAATTACACAGTGATACCCTGTCTGAAAAAGATGTTGTGCTCCATTTAGCTTGTAGAAAACAGATCTAGAGCTGGTGTGGTGGCGCACCCCTGTAATCCCAGAGCTTGGAAAGCTGAGGCAGGAGGATCATCGCAAGTTTAAGACCAGCCTGGGCTACAAAGTGAGCTCAAGGCCAGCCTGAACTGCATAGCGAGACCCTGCCTCAAAATAGACCAAAAAAAGAAAACGCATCTAATTTTCCCCCTTTGCTTCATTTTCATCTGTTTCTACTTCATGTAGGTCTTTCATTTGCTTCCTTCTCCCTGCCATTTGACTTGTTTAAAAGAATCTGAGCAATGTTTTCGAGAAAATTCGGCCCTTGCTGCTGCCCAGGGCATTCCCTGATTCGAAGGTGGAAATTCCCACGTGTCTGTGAGGACATCTGCTCCTCTAGCTCTGCCTCAAGAACTGAGATCAGGCAGCTGCAGCCCAGAGAGGGAAAAGAACTAGTTAGACCAGTGAGGGAGAGCCTGGAGCTTAGAGGGCTGAGACCAGGAGAAGGTCAGCTGTAAGTGGGTCAGGAGACCAGAGGGAGGGAGCTGGCCCTGGAACGTTCTAAGGGAGACTGGCCACGGGAGGATTTCAGTCTGCCCCGCCCCACCCCAGGGCAGAATGACTCAGCACTTCCTATTATTATGAAGGCCAAGCCCAGGGGCCCTACCTAGGCTGACAGAGGTTCCCATAGCCTGCTGTCCTAGCTCCTGGTTCATTTTAAGTCTGTAAAGCAAAACGTTGTCCCAGAAAGTGTGAGCAGAACCCATTCTAGAATTTGAGGTGCCTTTGTTACTTTTGTTTTCTTACTTGAGCCAAACAGCTGGAATTGGTCAGGCTTCGGACTGGTGGTTCTTTTTCTGACAGCATGGTCTCATGATAATCAGCGTTGATTGGTGATCATTAGGCAGAAGCCTTGTGTGAAGAACTTCATGCAGACATCTGCTGTAACTCTCAGAAGCTGACCACAAGGTAAGGATTACCAGCTCCATTTGCAGATGAGAAAATGGAAGCTTAGAGGTGAAAATTGCTCAGGGAGTGAGACCCTTAACTCAAAACTTTCTAACCTAAGAGTCCATGTTAGCATTGGTCTGTACTCTTTATTCAATCTGAAGAGAAACCAGAGGATGGTCTGTACTTTTTAATCTCCATGTATCCTGTGCTCACTGGTGACCAAACACAAGAGAATGTGGAGAGAACCAAAAGCAAACAGTGGACCAAAAGGTCATGAGAAAGAGGGAATGGAGGGAGGGAAGCATATGCCGTTCACAGAAAATCAAGGTAGCGAAGATTACTGGCCCTGAATGGATATGCAAAATGCTACCTGGAGGATTATTGACTCTTCTCTGAGCTCTTCGATGAGGGCATTTTCTCCATCTCCATTTCCCATGTACGTGATCCATGGATTTATGGTCTGAATCTGTGTTCTTCCAGCCCTGAGGGGTCTGGAGTGTGTCAGTGTGAGCGTGGAGGTATCTGTCACACTGTGTGCCCTGAATTCTGCTCTCCCTGAAAGTCTCACTCTCACAGTCCTGGGGTAAAGTAGCAGAGGCAGGGCGTTATCTGTTGAGGGCTATGCTGAAATGTACACACCGCCCTCTGAATCAGACTCCATGAAGGGAAGGACTCTGTTTTGTTTGCTTCTATAACATGAGCTGTGAGAACAGAGAAGGTGGTCTTTATGTAGTGAAGGAGAATATGTAAATAAATGGGGAGGGAGATTGGGAGGGAGACTGGAAGGGAGGGGGTGTCTCTCTTGTATACTTTGACACTTTCTCTTGTCTAGCTGATTCACGGATTTTGATAATTAGAGACAGGAATGGTTCCTAGTTAATTGTGGGGCGGGGATAGTTCCTAAGTAATATTGTACTGTTGTTTTCCAGTGATGGGCATAGGAATGGGAAAGTTGGGAGCTTGTGGCTCCATAGTGGGCAAACCTGGAGAGCTGGTGGTTAGGATGACCTTCCTGGTCTCACTTCCTCTTCCCTCTGTCTGTCTCTCTACCGTACTCCGCTCCTTCCTTCCAGCTGTACAACGAGAGCATCCTCTTGACTCACCAAGGATGAAATCTCTAGGTTTAGGCCCCTGACATTTTTAATCTTGTTTTCCATTGTCCTCTTCCAATAAGCTCAGGTATTCCACCTTCAGGAGAAACAAAACAACAGAAACCTTCCGTAGCTAGTTCTCTCTAGTGGCTGTCTTATTTCTGTTCTGCCATTTTATCATTAAACATGAATAAATGGTCTGTACTTTTTAATCTCCATTTTTTTGTTGTCCAACAACTTTAAACCCCATGAAATCTAATTTCTTCTACTGCTAACTTTCCTAAAAGTTCTGTCCCTCCATTGTAAAACCAAAACACTTTACATCAAACCACCAGTTGTGCATGACAGTCCTCTCCCTTCTTCCTTTTATGGAGAAAACTCTTCCAAGTCCCTGCTGAGTGTGTGGGCAGGCAACCAGAGACTACCTGCCTCTCGGCTGGGTGTGGGCGTCTGTCCAGGAGCAACTTCACAGTTCTCCAGTGCTAACAGCTGGTTTTGTTCTTCCTCTCCCTCTCACTGCTTGGAATTGCCACCAGGTAATGTGGATTCTTGGCTTCATGTAAGATAGAAATCAGACATGAGCTGGTTCTTGAGCCTGCTAAGGACCCTCATATTGTCTGCTCTCTTCTTTGGGCAGAGTGTGGGGGTGGTAGGCCTCTGCACAGGTTTCTGAGATGTTCTTAGAAGGGTTCTTGCTCAACTCTTAATTAGGTGTTAACAGCTCTGGGCTTTGAGCACCAGGGGCTATCAGATTGTTCAGTGTTAGTGGCCCTCCTTGCCACTTGGAATAAGCAGCTACCGCCAGGCCTCTGGAACTCATCTGGCCACTGAACATGACAGCTGCCAGCAGTTTTTCATCCCTTTCCCTTGCCCTCTGCTGCTAATCATCTTCTGGCGCCAGCAGCTTTTGGTGTTACTATCTCTTAGAATACCAACTCAGCATGCTCTATTCAAGATAGAAATAGTGAATAGGCAAACATGTCCCATCCAAAAGAAACTTTAAGGGGGACCAATACCCAGATTGAGTGTGATCACATTATAAGGGGGGTTTTCATAAAGGGAAACAGATAGCTCGTACATGTACAGTACTTTCAGCTTGACCATGGCTGGGGAAGGGGCTCCTCGTGGCTGTAATTGAGGAGAAGACGGGGTCATCCAGAGAGGCTGCTGAACACGGTCACCTGGGATAGGTCCGAAGCCTGCTGTAGCTGAAGCAAACGTCTATGCGGGCACTGATGTAGTTGTACTGGCTACAATACATTTTGGGGCATCTGCAGAAGAAAATGAAAGGGTATCTCCTTGGGAGGGGTGGGCCCTTCTCTCACGTCTCGGAAGCTGGGTCCGAATGGCTATCAAGAGGGCAAAGCCAGCTTCCTGAGGCCAGCAGGGCTGCTTCTGGTGCCCTGGACTGGTCACCACTGCATCTCCCATGGGAAACAAATAATCAAATCTGTATTTTCATCATTTTATGCAGGGGGGTCTTATTTCGAAAGCAATTTGTATTTGTACAGAAATTCACTTGCAAATAACTAGAAAGATGACAAAAACCACCCTACTTTTGTTATTAGTCTCAATGTCTTTCCTTATCACTGTCTTCTGCCTTCTTCGCCTATCTGAAGCCTTGGGCACTCCCGGGAACTCGTTCTCTGCCTTTTTGCCTCTCTGTACTCTGTCATTAACTCATGCATTCATTGAAAACTATCTGGTGAGGACCTGTGTTCTGCTAAGAGCTGGAGTTACAGGAATGCATCAGTGTGGCGCCCACCTCCGATGGGCTCACAGCCGGACAGGACAAGGAAGGCGGATCCAAACCAGCACTTTTAATACAGTGTGCTGAGTGTTTCCATAGAGCATTGCATGGGAGGCAACAGGGTAGACACTGGACTGTCGTGGTCAGGCTGAGGGGGCAGGCATTAGGAAGGTTTCTAGGAGAACATGAGCCTTTCAAGGGAGGTATAAAGAAGGGTGGAGGGAAAAGGAAAACTATTTGCAACCAAGAGATAATTCAGGAGCCAAAAACCTAAACCTGAGAATGTTTGAGGTATTTGCAAAGAACCACAAGCTGCATGGTACTGATGTGTGGAAGGGGCCAGGCCGGGTGCTGCGAGCTGCTGCTGAGGCGTTGGGCTGGTTGTAGGAGACCCAGGCTTTCTCCAGATGGGCCCTCAGTGAAGGGTACTGACCAGAAGCGTGAAAGTGTGAGATCCACCTACTACAGGCACAGTATTCTGGGTGCTTGGGGGAAGGACAGATTTCTGTGAGGTCAGCAGAGCGTAAGCGGGACCACATGGGAAATGATTTGCAGTGGAGTAGTAAGAGGTGGCTGGTCTTAGATATTGGCACTATTAATAAGGAAGTGAATTTGAAAAATGTCTGGGAAGTGAAGTGGGTATGACATGGTGACTGGAGAGGACGTAAGAGGAAGGTGATCACTAGGGTTCTGGCCTGGATGGCTGGACCCCACGGACAGGCCAGCGCCACTGTCAGTGGCTTCTGCGGTCTCTACCCTTAGAGGGCACTTGCTGTGAGGGTGGAGAGCCCTGCCATGCAGGGCGCTTCCTTGATGGGCTATGCAAACAAACAGCCCTAGCCCTGCTGCCCTCTCAGGTCTGTGTGCTCTGTCTTTGCACGGGCCCACACAATTTTGCAGCAATTGTTTGCAGTTTGAGAGAGGTGACTTTAACCTGTCTACCAAAGAGCCATTAACAAAGGTTTAACTCTGTGGTCCTTACTAAAGATCTGGATAGCAATGGCGCTGCTTCAGTTCAGATTGTTCTGTGGAATTTTCTGGTTTGTCATCCATTTTCTTGCTTTGTTTTTATAGCAGTGTGGCTTATCTAACCTTTAAAGACCGGCCTAATCTCAAAGGTAGAAATTCAGCAGTGTGTACGGTTTGGGAGGTCACATCCCTACAGAAACCTCCAGGCTGTGCAAACCTCACTCCTGACTATGCCCACAGGGCACATTTTGCATGTGATCATACTCTAAAAGTCTGCTTTTCACAGTGTTGAGTCAAAGGCAATTTGCAGGTCAAACAATCTTTGAACATTCATTATGCGATAGTTGCACTGTCTGGAATATTACATATTTCACCTGCAGTCACCGAGCTGGCCCAGACTGTTCTGTCATCTGAAAGCTGTCTCACTGTCTTCCTCGTGCACTGCGTTGTCACCTGATAAATTACTCCTGAGGAGTTTTCTGTTGTCTGAGCAGCTGCTACCCCATGTATGAAAATTCTAATTTCACTTTCAAGCCTTTCCCCCCCCATAATGTCCCATCTGTTTCAACAGATTATCACTCAGACACACTAAAATGGGACTTATAACATTAATTTATTATCTCAGCAATCTCAATAAAGGAGGCAGTCCCATAGTATTCTTCTTCAGAGATAAGGCAGGACCAGCGTCTTTCTAAAGAAGAACAAGCTGTATAACCTCATGTTACAAGAAATTGCAGCCTACTTAAATTTCCCAGATAGTCCTTCAGCTTTTCTAGTAAGAGGTTTATCTATTATGAGAAAAACTGTTATAGAAATAACATGAAGTTAGACAGTCTATCTTTAGTATGCACCTCTGAACCTCAATGCTCAGTTCTGGTGTTTCATACTAGATATTTCTCAGGCCCCTCTTCTCTGCCTTTCCTCAGTTTCCCTACATCTGCAACAGAAGTCAAAGGTGCAGTGTGGCTGATGGCACCTGCCCAGACCCGAGGACTCCTTTTGGATAAAAAGGACCTTGGGTGGCCCATCATTATGACATCGTTCTTAAAGCAAAAATCATTTCCACAAGAGTAGAAAAAAAATTAACCAAAGCAACACCCAACAGGGAGGTGCAGCCTGGGACAGGTGAAGAAATTGGGAATCCAAGCATTTTGGAGAAAGTGCTGTTCTCCCTAACTTCATTCTCATTGGTTACCTCAAGCTTTTGGATATTGTGGAGCTTTGGGGGTGCAGGGATGAGCGTGCACTGGAGATTGGAGTAGAGCAGAAGGGGGGGGGGCGAGCAGGCACCTAGAGCAAGGGATGATGGGACAACAGAAATTAAGACCTGGACCAGCAGCTGGTTCTGTGCTGTTACCTCGGGACTGCAGAGGCAGAGGGCAGACGTGTGCCAAGAGCATAGAACGGAGCACTTGGTAAAAGACGAAGCTTCCTTTCAGTCACACATGGCATGAGCTCTGATCTTTGCTGGCCTTGGAAAACCAGAGGACGGAGAAGTGTTAACATCCGGTTCCCCCCGCCCCACTGAGCAGCCCCTGTCTGGGGCTGGGGCTGATTTCCTGTCTTCCCCTCTCACTTCACCCCTCGCGGCCTTCCATTCACTTTCTGTCTCTGTTGCATCTGGGTGGACTCAGTGGGAGGGGCCAGATTAGAAGGTTTTTGACATAAAGGGAGCCAGGAAGAGATCAAAGATACACATCATCTGCTTGCAGTTTAATTCCACCTCCTGCTCCCAGCAGCCCTGGCCATTCATGCAGCCCAGCGTGTGAAGTAGAGGATTCTCCCAGCATCCTCTTCACCTAGATGAGCATCGTGTTCCCCATCTAATTGGTGCTGCCCGGAGCGAAGAGGGACCATTCCGCTGAGCTCCCTCCGCCCAGTGTGGGGCACAATTAATCTTGAGGCGAATGGAACTTGCTAGCTTGTTTTTTCTTTCCTTTCTCCCAGTCTTCTCTCACCCTTCTCTCCCCTCACCCCATCTTCTTCTTGTCTTGTGTCCTTGATCCCAGGACATTTTCTGCTCATTATTTTCAAGCTGTGTTGCTGCTGCATACAGTGTCCTGCACTCCCTGTGGTGGCCAGCAATCCGCTTCCATTATTAGTGACCAAGAGAGCACAAAGGAGCTGAGCAAGCCCAAGGCCGTGCCAGGAGGTGACTGCTTAGAGCTGTTTGCTTACAAATTGTTAAATGAGGACATATAATGTTGTTTTAACTATGTGTCATACTATGTATTTTGAATTAAGATTTATTGATCTCAGAGTGTACATGTATGTTAATAAAATTCAAATGGAGAATTCAGCATAAGTGTCCTGTACGCCTTCCATTTGAGGAACCAGACTCCAGCACTACCTCTGCCATCTCCTCTCCTGTCCGTGTTGGTGAGCTAGGACACATGATCAGTTTGGAGTGTTTCAGGTTCGATCGCTTAGCTCCCAGGTTATGAATGGGGTGCAATCATTTATATTATGTACATACTTAGTTTTTGCAGTACCGAGCATTGAGCCCATGACTTTCACACTAAGCTATATCCCCAGCTTCTCATTTTTAAAGTTTTATTCTGAGACAAGATCTCACTAGTTTGTCAATTACCTATGCTGGATTTCAATTTACCATCATCCTGCCTCAGCCTCCCCGAGTGCTGGGATTACAGGGGTGTGCCTGGCTGCAATCATTTATTTTTAGACTCTCAGCTGTTGTTAACCCTCCCACCACCCACTCGCACCTCTGCATAGTCCTTCTTGTCATGTCATAATAATGGTGAAGAAATATGTGGGACAGCAGGAAACTCCCCTTTCCTGACCTGCATAGCTCATGTTTTTCTTTTCATTCACTAAAATTTATTTTCAGAACAGATGCATAAAAACATAAAGTTTAACACATGCTTATGGTGTGCAGCGTAATGTTCTGACACACGAACACCTTGTATACTATTTAAATCAGGGTAAACATAACTACCTCTGCGTATAATCTGCTTCTATACTATCGGCATTTATAACCAGAGGTCAGGGAAGTGTTCCCTTGGCCTCCATGGGAGGAAGCAGAAAGGTCACAGTTATGAAAGTATTTGAAATAAAGTCAGGAAAAAGACCCCCCTGTATCCCTTATACTCATTATCATCTTTTGGGAATCTCCTTTCTGTTCTGTTCCTAACATAAATGTACTTGGTGACATGTATTTTGGCCACTTTTGTGTCCTTCTCATCCTAAATGCTTGTAAATATTTACTAAATGAACATGTGATCTTGCTGCCTGTAATAACACTGTGTTGTGGTTACGCACACATTTAATGCTAGAAGATACTAGTCAGCCAGCCAGCCACGAGCCAGGCCCTGCAATTGTCCCCTGGTGTTATTACAGGAGAAATAGCGAATGCTCATGACCCAGTTTGCATTCATTTGCTTAGACCTTCAAAACTCAGCTATTGTAGCTGGGCATGGAGGGGCTCGCCTATAACCTCAGCCACTAGGAAGGCTGAGGCTAGAGGATTGTGAGTTCGAGGCTAGTCTGGAGAAGATGGCAAGATTAACAGGGCTGGGGTACAGCTGTGTCGTAGAGGCCCTGAGATTCAATCCCCAGCACTGCAAAGTAAAATAAAAACTTAAAAATTGGCTGTTGTGTGCTGAGCACTGAGCTGTGAATGGTAGCTGCAGCACATTTTTTGTAACCCGATACAGCGCAGCCGAGGAGATGTTTTGTGTTTTGGTCATTCATTGGTTCCTTCAACAATAGTGTTGGGCTCTGTGTTGATATTAAGGGCACAGCAGGGGACCAGACAGGTAAGAGCCACACCTGCACGGCACCCAGAAGCCAAGACACAGTAGTAACTGTAGTTAGGGGACACAGTGAGAGGCCAGGCCAGGACTGAATCTATCTGATTCTAGAACTCAGGCTGCCTCTAAAAACAGTGACAGTCAGTTATAAGGAAACTGCTCAGCATCAGTCCTTTACAACTCGTGCCCTTTTTAACCTGCACACCAATTTCATGATTTAAGTATTATTTCCATTTACAAATAAGGGAATGGGACTGAGTGGGATAAAGGCAACTTCCCCAAGATCACAGAGCTGAGAGGCATCAGGGCCAGGACCTCAATGACCATCAGTTCAGTTCCAGAATGCTTCCAACTTAATCGCTTCACTGCCTGGGTGGCAGGGGACAAAGGTCCACAGTTTCTGTGCTGTGGGAGATCTCAGGTCAGCAGGTGAGAAAAATGAAGTACACTGCTGGGTGGAGTGCTCTGAGCCTGTCATCCCAGCACTTTAGGAGGCTGAGGCAGGAGGACCTCCAGTTTGAGCCCCGCCTGGGGGACTTAATGACTTAGAGACACGCTATCTGAATTTTAAAGATTTAAAGAGGGATGAGGAGAGTAGCTCAGAGGAAATTCCTGGGCTCATTCCTGAGCACTGGGGAAAACAGGGGAGTCTAACGCAGTGCAGAGCAGGACATTACAAGGCCACAAAAAGAATATACACAAGCTGCTTTGGGCGTAGCGAGGAGTGTTTCAGTCTCAGGAGTCCTCAAAATCAGAAGACAAGGGAAAGCGCTCTATGTAAGAGATCTACAGGGTAATTCTTTTTTAAGTAGAAGAAGACCTACTATTTGGGGTGGAAACAGTAAGTAAAAGCTGAAATTATTTTACTTTCTTAATGTTCTTCATTGTTTTGTTCCATGGGTACCTTCAGTGTAGAGAGTTTAAGGACCAGAACAGGTGTAGTACTGTAAGATACTTCAGTTTCAGAAACCTTGTGTTAGAACTTGAATCATAGAATCAGGGAAATAGAGTTCTTATTTTTATAACATAGAAGTGTGTCTCTCTGTTTTAGCGAGTGAAAGAATTGCAGAGTCACTGTACGCAGTAGGGTGTCTCATGTATTGTGAAAAGGGACATAGCTGAGCCGGGGTGGAGTTGAAGGTCACCCCACATCCAAAATCTGAATTGCCAAAGATGTTGGTGTGGTGGCTCATGCTTGTCACCCCAGCACTCAGGGAGGCTGAGGCAGGGTAATTACAAGTTCCAGCCCAGCGCGGATAATTTAACAACTTAGTGCAACCTGTCTCAAAAGTAAAAACTAAAACAGGACCCAGGATATAGGTTGGTGCAAAGGTCCTGGACTGAATCCCCAGTACCACTCAAAAAAGAGAATTGTTCCCCTTTGTACAACTGCCACATTCTCACCAAAAGGAACAGCGTCAGGATCCTTTTAAAATTTATGTGAATTAGAAAGAGATTTTCAATGACCAGCAGTGGCCCTGGGTCCACAGCAGGAGCGATGGGCATGTCGCAGGGTCAGCAGGGTTTAGGGTACTTTAACATAGTTTTTGTATGTCTCCCAGAGTTGTAAAACCTGTACTTTATTCAATTCTAAATTTAGTTAAGATGAAACCAATAATTAAGTAATTGTAAACTTCATTGTAAACTCTGTAAGTGAAAATTTTTATTGATTCTGTGTCCATTACATAAAGATACGTTTTTATATAGAATAAAATTAAATAACTTCAACCCTCAACTGAACAATAGTTTCCATATATCTTCCGGGGTATTCACATATCACCTAAATTTCATTTTGGGAGATCACTGGACCTCAGATTACATATCTGTACTTTTGCACAGATTGATTTGAAGAGAATTAAACACTTAAAATCTACAAATGTGTGGTCAAAACTTAACACTTTCTGTGCATGTTGAAAAGATAACTCATAGTTTGGCTCATATGTGATTGCGTGTTACCTGGTCTCTGAGTAAAGGCTGACCATTTCTAACCCCCAATTCCCAAATCCTTGGATATTGAAGCCATTCATAGTTTAGGTTTTCAGATGAGAGCCTCTTAACCAGCAAAACCCATGCCAACATTTCAAAAATTTGAAAAACTCTGAAATTGGAAGTACTTCTGGCGCCAAGCACTTTGGATAAGGCATATTAAGCCTGTAATACATTTTGGAAGCGTCCAGTTTTTTAAAAAATCAGGCTGTATCGTTTAACAACTTCTGAGAGGCTTCAAACACCGATTCAGTGCTCCTAGTTTTGGATGATGATGTACTGTGGATACATGTGTGTTATGGCTCTTGTTGCAAGCTGCCCTTTATAGGTTGGGTTAATGGTGCACAGAGGAACACTTTATTGGACGGCAATGATTTTACTCTAGATTTCAGTGACAGTGCCCTTACCTCTCCACCACAACACTCTCAAAATCAGACCCAGCATATAACCTGCTGCAGAACCAAAGCCTCTCTGAAAGCTCCAGCACTGTCACAGTGAGCACCAAATTATGAGCTGCTCCAGGGCTCACTCTCATTGAGAGTGAAGTTTCTCAGGACAGTGAGTCATTATGAAAGCAGAGGGAGCCTTGAAGCGCTTCTTCTGTTCTGCCTGCCAGTGTTTCATCGTGAAACATGGATCTGACAGTGTAGTTATCATCACTCGCCAGAGGCTGTCTTCCGCGTTACAGACGATGTCGTGAAGCTGTCACGGTAAGTGCTTATTGTTCCGGCTGGATGTCATCTTTATGGAATGTTGTTTGATTGGACAGGTTGTTGAAACGGGACTGAGTTGGAATTTACCAATCCAAAGCTGAGCCAGTGGAAATTTACTGTAGTTGTGTGTGTGTGCGTGGGGGTGCATGCATGCAGTGCATGGGCATGTATGTGCACTGGTTTCTTGGTACCAAATGGTACTGTTCTGCCTATGACCACATCCATCAATCCCATCAGCCAGGAGAAGTTAATGGTGACCTTAACAGTAGTATATTTAATCCAGTCAGTTTAGATAACAGCTTTCTATTAAGTTTTAATTGGCTATCACGGATATGAACGTTCGTATTTCAGCGTAGCCATACTGAGCTACTTCAGGCATCTTAGTCTCCACTGATCTGTTTGTTCTTGAAGATATCAAATAATGTGACCAATGAAAGCAGATCTTTTTCCTTAAAATTCCCTTTTTAAAAAGTGGGAATATTTGTTCAAAGAAGATATGTTTTAATCACAAATGAAAACTGAATGCAGTGAGTGCAGAAAGTGGCCACCGAGGCACGTGCCCAAGTGTTCTGCTTCTTCCCTTAACCCCAGAGCACCGGGGTGAGAGTGATTGTGGAAAGCGGGGGTTTATGTTAAGAATGTCCACTATTGATAGCTGCATGGGTGCAGTTTTTCTTGTCTTATACAAAAGTGATCAAAAAGTAGTCGTAGACTGTAGCAGTCAGTGCTTACTGGAGAGACAGATTTAATCCAAGATGTACAGATATATAAGAATGTACAAGAAAAAGAAAAAGAATGTACAAGATTGGCTTACAGTGGCCGCCCATGGGGGCAGGGGAGGAAGGAGAGAACACAAGGGCTGTCTGTGCACTGGGAGTCTGAAGGATCCATTCGAAGGCCTGGAGCTCACGCCATGGCCCATGGCTTGTCCCGTATGAGTCTGTACGGGGAGGCCAAAGGATTTGCGCGGGAAGGCTGAAGAGTCTGTGCGGAACGCCAAGAGAAACAACCAAGATGAACGTGAAGACTGGAGCTTTTCCAAAGAAACAGAGGCGACCCTTCCTTCCTTCTTCATTTCCCTTTCATGCCATTCTGCTAATACAGGATGGGTCTTCCACACCCAGAACTATGCGGAGCCCATGTAGGTGGGCATTTCCTACTCAAGTTGACACAACTGATCAACCATCACATTGACCTTCTATTTATTCTGCGTTAATCACAGGTTTGGGTGGTCAAGACATGAAGATGAGCAAGGAGCCTGCTGTGCTCCGTTCCATCGCAGATCATCAGTGCTTCATAAAAGAGGCAAAAGGCAGGAAGGGGGCAGGGGGCAGTGCCAGTTCCAGAGCAGCCGTGCAGTCTGGCAATGCACACACATCACTTTCATCCCGAATTATAGTATAGCACCTATGTTCATTTATCATGTAGGTGCTGGTGCATCTAGGCTTGGTGGCTACCTTTGAAAGGGACAGGAAGAACCGTCAAGGAAAAGATCCTGGGTCTGAAATATCAAAAGATGTTCACTAGGTTTGAGGAAAAAGCCAGGGAAGACATTCCTGCTTGAAGGAGGTGTCTGCTGGGGGAATTCCAAATGACTTGTTTAGCGGGAGTGTAGGAGAGGATGAGGATGAGTGCTTGCTTCAGATGTCAGAGGTTTTGTAAACCATGCTGCAGTGTATACATTTTCTTCTACAGGCAAGAAGCTGGTGAAGGGTTATGCATAAAGCAGTAAAGTGATCATTCAATTTAAAAGATGTGTATGGAGTATCCACTGCTTTTCAGACCAGTGCCAGGAGCTAGGTTACAAAGATGGATTAGATGCAAAGAACTCAAAGCCTAGTAAAGAAAAATATAAACAAGCTAGTGAAAATCATAGATGTTCTACCATTCTATAGAACATCTATATTTGCATGTTCTATAATTTACATGTATTGCATATTTACCTTGTGCTAGGCATGTGCTAAGGGATAACTCATTTAATTCATCTCTAGGAAATTGAAGCACAGAGATTTGGTAACTTGCCCCATGGTAATGGGTAGAGACAGGGTTGCAATACTAACTATCTGAGTCCAGAAAATGCACCTTTTCACCACTGAAGGCTTTGCTGTTTCTCCATGACAGAAATCTCTCCAGGCACTAGAGCAGCCATCAGAAAGGACCGTCCCTTTGGGAGAATCTGGGCTGGAGACTGTGCAGTCTCCATGGAGATGGTGGTGCATTTGCCTTAAGGAAGATGTCTGACAACTTGGAGCTGGGTGAGAAGTGAGCTTGGTGTCGCAGTAATACTTGATAAGTATCAGTGGGAAACGAAAGGAAATGGAGTTGAGATGTATTTTAGATGTGAAGCGTTTTTGTTGTATGGCTGAGCTTAGGTTCCTGGCTTGATACCAAGGTGACGAGTAGAGCCATTAACCGTGATGCGCAACATCAAAGGAAAGCCTGGTGGGAGTGGGAGAGGGGTAGAGAACACACGGTTTTCATTTGGTAAACTTTAGCATGTGTGCTGCTAAAGCGAGCACTCATCTGTAGAATTTGGGGGATCTGTGGGATAATAAAGGGGAAATCAGCGATTGAATATGGGCCTCCTGACAAAGATGAAAATCAACATACAGTGGGTTGCATTGTGTTATTTTCAAACAGTCTCAGACTAGTACATTAGCTGTAGCTCTCTAATGTGTCAGATAACTACAGAGTCCACTTTTAAACAGTGGCAACAAGGCTTGGGATGTGGCTCATGACAGAGCGCTTGCCTGACATGCACAGGCCTCTGGGTTCAATCTTTCACTCTGCAAGTAAATAAGTAAATAAATAAATGAATAAAGGAAAAAATATAAAAATTGAATAATACTATAAGAAAGAAAATAGTCAAGCAGCAAAATGTACTATCTTATTTAAAAACAAAGATGTAGGCAGGTATTCTAGTTTGTATGGTATGAAGGTGATGTTGAAATACTGTGTATAAAAAAAAAAGTACTGTGTATAAGGTCGGGTATGGTGAAGCACACCTGTAATTCCAGCACTCAGGAGACTGAGGCAGGATGATTGCTGTGACTTTGAGGCCAGCCTGGACTACATAGTGAGTTCAAGGTCAGCCTAATTACATAGTGAGACTGTCTCAAGAAAAAGGGGGGTGCAGAGAGAAAAATACTGTGTACACCTTTAGGAAGAAAAGCACTGGGCTGAAGGGAAAAGGTAGAACTTGGAGGAACAAGAATATGCAGGGAAAGAATATCCCTGAATACTGCCTTAAGCATATAAAGAAAGCATAAAAGTTGTTGGTTCATTCCTATTTTTAGAGTTCCTCTATCAGCTTAGGGCTTATTAAAATGCATTTTAAGAAACAAGACCAGGAAACAAAGTGGAATCTGTTTGAACAGATATGTGAATGGCAATAATTTGGGACTAGAAGATACTTCCATCACCTGTACCAAAAAGATTAGGCTCTGAAAATCAAACCAACAAAGTAACATCCTTTAAGGAAGTTACAGCCATGTCCTATGCTGAGTTAACTCTGTGATCATGTGGGTGTAGTACATTTTATTCCATCAGCTTTGGGAATATAGAGAAGGTATCATGACTCACATTTCATAACAACCCTTGTTTAGAAGGAAGCTAACCATTCATGAGTCATCAACCTTAGCGCAATGAAAGTCAGCCACCTGGGATATCATTCACAGAAAAAGGGTTCCTCCCATTGAAAGATGTATGAGCTTAAAAAAAAAAATTGTCAATTAGTAACAAACCGAAACAACAACAATAACAAAAGCCTGTTAAATAGCTAAGGAAAATTCTTCACTAGGAATGCCAAAGATGGAGAAAGAGTAAAAGAAGCCCTCTACACTGTCAAACATGATAGTGACTGTGGAGGGAAGAAAATTCTCCAAAAAGGTGCATTTTTTAACACGGTGTCCTTGGACAGAATTCTGTGGAGGAGGCATAAAGTGGGCAGTGGCTCCACATTGCTACATTCTATGCACAAAACAGCAGATGACAGGAGTGAGGATTTCAAAGACATTTTCTTTCTTAGAACATATGGGGATTTTGAGGGTGGTAGGAAAATAGTTGGATGATGCTTTTTACTGAATTCCTTCTGTAGACATATGAGAATGCTAGAAATTGCTGACAGTACCATCACTTAAAGGGATTATTAGATGTAATAGTATTAGCTGGTATTATGGGTTATATCTAGATATCCTCCTAGAGCCTCATGCAGACGTGACTTTTAGAAGGTGGCTGGTTCATGTGATACTTGGATTAAGGGTGTGTGGTACTGGATCAATCCACTAATTGTTTTAGCATAGTTCTGGGTGTAGCTGAATGGATTTACTGAAAACAGAAGCCCCACCCTTTGTGTGGGTGGCGCCAACCAATAGGCTTGTAGCCTGAACGTAATAAAAAGGAAAGGGAGGCTCCCTGGTTTTTGCTTTCTGTTGCCCTGCCATGGGCCGTTTCTCCTCTTCCACGCCCCTCTGCCATACTGCCCTGCCCTGGAGCCTGCTGACTATGGCCTGAAACCTCTATAAATTGTGAGCTAAAAATAAATCTCCCCTACTTTAACTTTTGGGTGTTGGGTATTTTGTCCCAGCAACAAAGAAAGTAACTAAGACAGTGGGGATGCTTTCAGTCCCAAGTCACAGAAACCTCCAGTTAAAATTGGCATGAATATTAAAAGCATTTATCTTTTCATATAATAAGTGGTCTAAAAGTAGTGGATGGTACTTGCTGGTTAATTCAGTGACTCTAAGACCTCATCTGGGGTGTTTTTTTTTTTTTTAACCTTTTTGCCATTCTTGATGTGTTACCTTTGCTTTTCCTATGGTCACAAATGAGAATCTCCAAAGAAGGGGTGTTTTTTTTTTTTTTTTTAACCTTTTTGCCATTCTTGATGTGTTACCTTTGCTTTTCCTATGGTCACAAATGAGAATCTCCAAAGAAAGAGAAGACCATCTCTCCATTTGCATTTCCCTTGGGAAGGAGAAATATTTGTCCTGTGCCTCTTATCTCTCAATTCTCACCCGATTGGCTAAAGCTGTGTTTGGCTAAAACCAACCATTCATAGGAAAGACCATTCATGACCCAACTCCTGTAACTGAAGGGGCAGCCAGCCTTCGCTGAAGCTCATGGCCCCTCTAAGGCAGTTGGCAACCTGAAGAAAATTAGGGTTTTGAGAATGAGGAGAGCGTAAAGTGGATCTAGAGTGGGCAATCACTAGTGTCTGCAACAAATGAATTACAAAAGCCTTTCTTGAGTGGAAGGAAAACTATTTATCAAATATATCTTCTTAAAAAAGTTATCAGTCTTTTGGCACATTGTTCAAATGTTCGTCTCTCTCTCTCTCTCTCCCATCTTGTCCCCTCCTTCCTCCAAGGAATGGAACCGAGGAGCACTCCACTACTGAGCTACAACCCCAGCCCTTTCTGTTTTTATTTTGAGACATGCTCTTGCTAAACTTCCCAGGGCAGACCTGAACCTTTAATTCTCTTGCTTTAGCCTGAGATTACAGTCATGAGCCACCCCACCTGGCTTTTTCTTTTGTTTTCATTAAAATAGTTTTAATTTTAGACCTATTAATATAAATAATTCAAAGTGATAAATCTGGTGTGGCCAGTTCAGTCTGGCTTAGATTTTTTAAAGAATTCTTGTCGGAATTCTTTCGGCTGGGTTGGTTCACAAGATATACTACTCATGATGAGTGAAATTCGGCAGTGCATATATTCTCCATAATTTAAAAAAATGCTAACATGCCTCCAAAGTACTGGGGCATTGGCTCCTACTTTTACTGCCTTTCATCTGAGAGTAAAAGTTAAGCTTTTTAAGTCCTACTTACAAGTGTCTGGACAATTTCCTAGCACACCAAGACATCATACTAGATCCAGAAAGCAAGGGAAGAAACTATCACCTACTCTGGCTTGCAAGAAATAGAAACTGACTTAACATAAGCACGCATAAAGAAAGAGTTCATTTTAAAAGTTCAGGGGTGTCCCTAGGACCTTAAATCACAATTTCTTTTTTTTGTATTGGGAATCAAACTCATGACCTCACACTTGCCAGGCAGGCATTGTGCCACTGAGCTAAATCCCCGGCCCCCACAATTTCATCTGAGTCTTTACTGTTCTGCCACCCGGAAGCGAAAGCCTCTGAGGAGCTGAGTAGTTCATCTTGTGTATCTCCTCATCACCATGGTCCTGTTTCATTGTTTCCTTGGCAAACTGGCATTCTCACTATTTCATGTAATAGCTGCTTTTTATTCTTTGGTCAAAAGGATAGGTCTTTTTGTCTCTAGTTCTAATTCTGAATTCCTAGCAAGAGAGAATCTGTTTAACAAACAAGGAAACAATAGCTTAGATTAAGGAATTTGCATAAAGTCACCAGTGAGTGGTCAGTAAGACATTTTGAGTCAAGCTGGATCTAAAACTTGGATGTGGTCACCAATGAGCCTTTCAGGAGCAATGCTGGACGTGTTCTGGACTCGGGCTTGTACTGTTGTTGTCTGACCTGGGTGCTGGGTGAATTTACTTCTCTCTCCCCTTATATCAACTCCCAGCCAAAAGATCTTCCTTTCCTTACTGATATCTAAAATTCCATAATTAGGAGTCATTACTTTTGTTGGTTTAACATGGATATTTCATCATTATGCAGTAGCTGGTAGGTTACAAAGACCTTTGTAATGATCTCATTTTATTTATGATAATCCAGTGACATCAATTGGGCAAGGATTTACTCCCAATACTCAGATAAGGAAATGGAGACTCACAGGGCAAGGTGACCTTCTCCCAGAGAGGGGACTGAATTTGCTGGGCAGCCTACGGACCAGTTGTTTAGGCATAGATGAAGGACCTCCTTTGTTACATCCCAGAAAGTGGGTGGTGGAAGCTGACTAATTAGGAGAGAAGTAAGAGTATCACCCCCAAAAGGGTGAGAGGGAAGGAAAACCACAGGCCATCTGATGATAAGTTCTCTTGTTAAACCAGTGTCTTCATGAGGCCAGATGTCCTGTTCTCATTTATCTTTTTTCCTCATGTCTTAGTGCAGACTTTGGTACAGAGCAGGTAAATGATGAATATCTCTTGGAGGTATAGGAAGCTTTTCTAAAAATGATCACTATACAATGCTGGAGTGGGGTAATTTAAGAATGAATGATTCCCAGCCCTATCAGGGTTTGAGAAAGGATGAGTAAACATCTCCTTGCTGACATTCATGGTAACACTTGTTTGTGTTACTGTGCTGGGTACTATGCTATATGCTTTCCATGTATTGTTTATTCTTTGATCCAATCACATGGATCATTATTCTTATTGAAACTAAGATGTGGAGTGATCAAAAGATTTGCTCAGGACTCCAATGTAAATCGTATATCCAGATTTGAACCTGGAAGACTGAGTTAGAGACCTATGTAGATCTTGATCCTGTTGTCAGAAGGTTTCCTAGATGAAACAGGAGTTTAAATAGATCACCTTTCAAGTGTTTTTCAAAGTTAAGACTCTAGTTGTTTGGGCAGAAGACTAGTGTTACTGCACAGGGAAAACTGGGAAGAGAGTTGATTGTAGGGAGTAAGGTAGAAAGGCCAGTACAGAACACTTCGATTTGATTATTTGAAGTGACAAAGGAAAAGGGCCAATGGGCTTCCTTATCTTCAGAGATAATTCTGTGTGTATACTGTTATCATGGAAAGCTTTTCCAGCACAGTACCATAAACAACACTGTCTTACGGTACCTACTGTGGAATTTATGGTACACAATACTATTATAACACAGCCTGAGATTATATTGTTGGTATTGCTGCAGTTTGGTGAAATAAACAACTTCCTTGTTTTAGAAGACAATTGAATATTATTCTTGCTAGAGATTTTGCTAGAGAAAGTACATGCAGTTTTAAAACTGAAAACCACACCCCCACAAGTCTCCTTCACAACAGAAAGAAAAAAGGCAAGTAAAATATACTTCAAGTTGTAATGAATTCTAACAAAATCTGCCACGATATCCTTTCTTAATCTAACAGGGCTCTTGGATTTAGCATGTTGCATTATTACCATCCTTGGTGTTAAAACAAAAAAGGCAAACATGTTAAGAAAACAGTGCAACCTGAAACTTAATAGGTGGTGATCATTTCTAAAAAAATAGTTCGACTGAATGACATTACTATTTGATATATTCTTCTATAAGCTGAAAGAGATCCAAAAAATTGAAATCTGTCCAATAATCATTAGGCAGTCAACAACTAAATATCCCATGCATACTGACACTAGTGGTCCAAGGACACTAAAAGAAAGGAAAACTGGAAAAGATTTTGCCTGCATGGGCCTTTTCTAGTAGGCCTGCATAGACCCGACACTCCGGAGAATAAGCAGTAGCTTGCACTTTGTGGAAAGTGGGCCAGGGGCACCTTGGTATCAGATGGCCCTGGGTTTTAATCCCTGACTCACTGTTTACCAATGGTCCGACCTCAGGGAAGTTGCAAAACCTCCCCAAACTGGTTTCTTCATCCACAAAATGGTCAAGATTTACCTGCTTTGGGCTCCTGGGGGAGTTACATGAGATGTGTGTAAAGGCACGACCACAATGACAGCATGAACTACTGATGTGTGAGTCCCGCTAGCATGCTTTCCCCACCACAGTTTCTTTGCTCTCAAGAAAACTGATTGATACAGATGAAATTCACTCCTTCAGACCTGCAGACACTGTGTGTGCCTCCTGGGCAAAGGGAGAGCGGGGTCTGAATCCCAGCCTGGTGGCCAGGTGTCCTCTTTTTTCTAACTCACACAAAGGTGTGATGGCAAAGACCTAGCATGTGTTTCAGAAATGGCCAACTTGGATTTTGCTCATCTGAGCTTGTATTTGATAGGGAAATGGATAAAGAGTCAAAAATTGCAATATATATAAAGCCATTCCAGAGAAGACATTATAGGACATGGACAAGAGATGTTTGAATCAGGTTATTCGGGTGGCTCAAGTTCTGTGATTCATAGGATGAGGAAAGAGATTCCGGGGAAGGATGTTCAAGGAAGGAGTAATGTTTAATTACTTGTCTACTTCTCTAGTCATATTAATTGAATGTCTACTGTTATATGATTTGTGTCTAGATGTTCTCCAAAGCCTCATGTACTTTTAGATGGGGCTTTTTTGGAGGTAGCTGAATCTAGAGCTTGTGATTAATTCATGGTTGCAATGCTGAGGTTAAGGGTGTTGAGATTTAGGGCGGATGATTGCTGGATCAGCCCACTGACTAGATTGGCACTGGCCTAATCCCAGCAGTCTGAGAAGATGAAAGGGGCAGAGAGAAGCTTGTCTACTCTCTTTTGCTCTCTCTCCTGTAATGCTTTTGCTCTCTCCCACCACCATGAACTGTTGCCCCTCTGCCATGTGCCACTCTGCCTTGGAGCCAGCCGATTTTGGCCTGAAACCTCCACAAAGGTTAAATAAACCCTTCCTCCTTGAACCTTGGGTGTCAGGTATTTTGTCTCAACAAGGAGAAAAGTAACTAAGATATTCACTAAGTGCTATGTACTGATGCAGTACTGAAGATAATGTAGTGAATAAAGTAGACAGGAGCTCTTTTCTAATAATTCTAATATCCTCATTGGGAAGAGAGATGATAATCATGGAACTAGAAAAGTCAGAGGTAGTGAGATTGCTTAGAGAGAAGCGCAGAGGCGAGGTGGTGGTGGGGGGGGTAGGAGGCTGCTACTTTAGGATGGAGAGTAGGAGGCCTCTCGGGGAGGTGTCATTTAAGTTGGGATCTGAATGGCAACTGTGGGAAGCTCATGCTAATCACATCTGGCAGAGAGAGCAGCTACTGTGAAAGTTGTAAGCAGGGAATGAACTTTGTGCTTGCGAGTTGGCTGAGAAGACTGACTGGTAAGGCTGAGGTGCAGCAGTGAGAAGAGGGATGGAAGGAGAGATGGGAAATGGGCCCATGCCAAACCTATACGAGGCCCAGAAATGTGAGCCTAGGGAGCCTCGAAACCTGCTGGGAGTCAGATATGGCAGAGGAAGCTATGTTAGGTGAAGAGAAGTAATTTGGGAGATATCAGAACCAGATTCTGATAATTCCTATATGGAGGACTGGGGAGAGATTTAATTCTGTTTAATGCTATATATAGAAACACAAGGTGGTCCTGACTGAAGACCTTCCAAGGAAAGCTTTTATGTTTATACCTCTAAGGAAGGTGTGAATATGTATGTGCCACTTGTTCCTCAATGAAAGGCCTCACGACAGCTTAAGGGTGCCCCCAATTTCTGATTAATGTAAAACTTATTTGTGCAGCATTTTCATGTACTTACAATGATGGTGACATCTGTTTGATGGAATATTTAAATTATGTTTTAGAGGAGGAAATACATCTTATAGAATAGGAAGAGCTAAGAGGTAGCATAGGATGTCAAGATAACTGTATTGGTTACTTTTCTCTGGTTGCTGAGACAAAATACCCAATGCCCAAAATGAAGGAAGGAAAGGTTTATTTAGCTTACAGTTTGTGGAGGTTTCAGTCCATACTTGGCTGGCTCAGAGGCAAAGTGGCACATGGCAGAGGGCAAACTGTTCATGGCAGCAGAGCACAGGAAAAACAACCAGCAAAAGGGAGGAATGGCTGCAAGCAGCCTCTTTTTCTCCCTTACCTTGTAAACAGCCTACCCCCACCCAGGAGGCCTGTAGCTCTCAGTCTGCATGCCCCCTTCCACAGGCTCAGGATGTATACAAAGTAAGCACCCTGCCTTCCTGCCAAATCACTCAGCCAAACCTCTAGAATCCCCAAGTTGACACAATGTATCAACCATAACATTCCACCCCTTGTCAACTTGGCAATCAGACACATTTCCTTAAACCAGTTTCCAGATACAAAGCCATTATATTACATTAGAACCATAACATTTTGCCCCCATACAAATGAAAATTAAACACTTCCAACATTTAAAGGCACAAAATAAACATTACCATTCCAAAAGGCACCAATAGGGGAAATCCAGCAGGGCTAACATTGTGTCTTGTAATTACACATCCAGCATCTGAAGCAACATGTTGTACATTGTGAGCTCCAGAGGGCTTTCATGAGTCCACCCCTATGGCACTTCTGGTGGTTACAGTCTCTGTGGCTTCCTCAGATGATCCACGTTCCTGGCTTTTCTAAACTTCTGAGGTCTCCAGGGCACCTTTTGCTTCACACTCACAGCCTCACATATTACCCTCTCAGGCGCACACTGCCTGGCCTCCCAGGCCTTCTGAAATCTGGGTGGAAGCCTCTTTAACCTCAGAACTCTTGCATTCTCCTTGCACCTAAAGCCAGGACCACGTGGATGATGCCAAGGTCTGATGCAACCTGGAGCAGCAGCCAAACTTTCCTCTCTCTTGGCCATAAGGGTCGAGTGCCTGGATCGCTGGGCACACTGAATCCAATGCTGAGGCACAAATTCTCTGTGCTGCCTCCATTCTGGAACCTGTTGCAGTCACTGCAGCTATTCTGGAACATGACACTCTTTGGCTTCATTCTCAAGGCAAGGCCTTTCACCCTTGCAGTTTTGAGGCTGCAAAGGTTGGAGACTTGCTGCTTGTGATGCCCTCAGGCCTTCTTTTCCATTCTCTTGTTCCTTCATAGCAATAGAGATCTCCTCAGCCTTATCTTTGTAGTCCACAGCTTTACTGGAGCTTCCTTTCTGGCCAAACTCACAACATTTTAAAGCATCCTGCTGGGCTATTTGCTCTTGACTGTCAATATAAATCTGGCTAAAAGCCCCCAACAATAGCCATGCCACTGCCCCAACATTCGACTGCCTGGAAATTTCTTTTGCCAGATTAATCAGTTCACTGCTGCTCTTAATCTCAGTCTTAGGCAAAATCTCTGGACATGAGCAAAATGCAGACAAACTTCACTCAAGCCATAACATACATCATCTGGAGTCCAACAACCAGTGCAGTCCCTCCCAACAGAAACCTCCCAAACCTGGTCTTTACCAGCAGGATTTCTATCAGTCTTCTGGTCTTCTGAGCTCTGACCAGACATCTCCAAACCTTTCCAAACTCTTCCCACAAGCAATTTCCAAAGGCTCTTGAACCACATGGTCAGGTATAGTCACAGCAACAACCCCACTCTGCTGGTACCAAATTCTGTCTTGGTTACTTTTCTCTGGTTGCTGAGACAAAATACCCAACGCCCAAAATGAAGGAAGGAAAGGTTTATTTAGCTTACAGTTTGTGGAGGTTTCAGTCCATACTTGGCTGGCTCAGAGGCAGAGTGGCACATGGCAGAGGGCAAACTGTTCATGGCAGCAGAGCAGAGCAAAAACAATCAGCAAAAGGGAGGAATGGCTGCAAGCAGCCTCTTTTTCTCCCTTACCTTGTAAACAGCCTACCCCCACCCAGGGGGCCTGTAGCTCTCAGTCTCCATGCCCTCCTCTTCCACAGGCTCAGGAGGTATACAAAGCTGGCACCCTGGCTTCCTGCTGAATCACACAGCCAAACCTCTAGACTCTCCAAGTTGACACAACGTATCAACCATAACAGCAACAAATATGTCTTTTTTAATGACAGCATGGAAACTGTGCTATGTTTCAGAGGCGGACATTGGTACTTGTCTCCCTTATGTCCATAATTTCCCCTTCATTCTTACAAACTGAACCTCCAATTTGATTGCCAATGAGTCCAACTACATACACCTGCCTTCAAGCCTGCCTTGCAGCCACGGATTGTCACTTGTTCTTAGCCATGGAGATGGAAGCAGAAGCACCTGGGAGGGTGTGCTTTCCTGAACAGACGGCAAAGCCTGCCTTGGACAAAACCCTTTGTCCTGCTCCCTGCTGTGTTTCCTCTTTCTTCCTGCATTTGTAATCATTTGTTGACTCAATGTTTGGAGTCTTGTAATTCCTTTAAACATGGTACAAAACAATATATTTAGTGGAAAACCACCATCATTACATGAGGCATAAGGCTAAGGCTTCTGATACTTGCACTGATCTGGAGGTCAACTAGAGATGTAAAACTGTGATCAGGTGATTGTATCAAAAGTATGTCTCAGAATTCATTACACTGAAGTTTACACTCCAGATGTGTAATAATAGTTTTTGTTTTACTTTGGCTCAAAAAAATCATAACCATAGATGGTTATGTTCTTTAACCATATACTGACTATAATTAAAAATATAAGTTCTTTATGTTCCATGAGAAACACAGAGCTAAGGAAAACAAGATTTCTGTTTGGAGGAAGCTGGAGATTTCATGAGATGACAGATGTGTTCCCAAACATAAAACCTCTGTGTATATGATGAGGGAGGCTCTGACTAGTCCTGCCCAAGAACAGCCTCTGAGTGGACATGTAATGATGTAGAAATAAAGCACCTTCCCCAAATGCTGGCAAAGGACAAATTTTAAGGATTAGAAGCCAGACATTAGGCCTGGGTGATGGGACTCAGAAAGTAGCAACATGATTGCCTTATGGATGTCATATGTTTGTTTTGCATGGTGAAAAGCCCGAGGTTATAAAAGATAAGGAGCTTATGGTTCTGTGCTCCTCTAAAACCTATGCCAACACCACTGGATTTCAGATGGGCCTGCACCAGACACAAGACCATCAGTGGGAGTGTCGTCCACCAACCTGCACCCTTGCCTGTTGTATGTGGCTCTGTGCAGTTCATTTGCCGCTACAGGCTTAAACAAAGTAAAAGCAACTGAGAAATGGTAGCCTGTGCGGTGTTTAAGTGTTATCTTCTAAAAAACACCGGAAGAGTTGGGAGAAAGAAAGGACCCTGGCCGGAGGCTTCAAGAAGGTGCAGCATTTGAGCTAGGTCTGAAAAGATGGATACAGTTTCTTAGGGTGAAGATGGAAGGATAGGCCTCACAAGAACATGAAACCATGCTCGATGAAATGGCAGCGGGAGAGCCGCGCTGCGTGCTGGAAAGGAACAGCAGTTCCAGTTAGCTGAAGAATAAGACCTAAGGGCAAACAGTGGAAGAAGAAGGGGTCACGGTCAAGCCAGTGGGGTCGGCATTTAATGTATCAGTACCTGGGAACCACGGCATTTTTGTAGCAAACATTAAAGCAGAGGGTAATAGAAAGGGGACACAGGAGTGAATCTCGCAGTACCGCTAGGCAGGAAACATGGGCAGAAAGACGGAGGCCGTGTGTGACTGGCGAGCAGGCTGTGAATTTCAGCTTTGTGGGGGACACTCCAGAAGGAGGAGCCATGTGTGAACGTGCACACACGGGAGGGAGGTCACTAGGACGGGGAGCACAGGGGAAGAGGGAAGCACTGTACTTGCTGTACTTGTTTGCAGATGCTAGGCTGAAGGCAAGTGCGCCAGTCAGGTGGAAACGGGAAAGTCAGCATGGCGCTCAGGTGAGAGGTGGGGCAGAGACTGAGTCACCTACCCTGAGGTGAGTCAGTGAGCTTGGTCTGTCGTAAGCATACAATGTGGACCTAATTACAGGCCCGAAATAAGAGGACAAATGGAAGGAAGACAAGCGATCCAGAAGCACCCGAGAAACAAAAACAAAAAACAAAACAAAACCCGCCGCAGTTACTGATATTTATAGTCCCTGATCTTTGCGCCAGCTGTCAAGTTCTCAGAAACTCTTATCACAGGTGGGGTTGTCAAGGATGAGTCCTTGGGCAGAAATCTGTGCCACTGAATTCCAGATGTGCCGGGTGCTCTGGTGCAGAGGTGGGGCGCGACACGAATGACACAACCCAAGTAAAGGAAAGTACACTTTTGGGGGAGAATGTGGGCAACAGAGCCCCGAACCACGTTTTGAACGATGGGTACCGACGATCGCTACATGTACCTAACAGCGGCACCCACGGGAATTTCCCAAGGAGGGGTACGGCCGTGCTTGGCAGAGGCGCGGAAAGGAAAAGCCAGATCGGCTGGGGAGAGGGGCCATGGGGCCTGCGCCGCCCGGCTGAAGCTGCTTCCCTCCTCTGCGTTCCCGCCGCGTGGCTCAACGCCGGGCGCGGCACCGGGTAGGGGCGGAGGCGCAACTCGTGAGGTGAGTGGGCAGAAAGGCCTTTGGGGAAACGGAGAGGGGCGGGCTGACCCTGCCCCTGAGTCTACTACATTTCCCAAGATCCAGTGCGCCCCCGAAGACTGCGGCCCGGCCGTGGAGTGCAGATTTGCGGCATGGGAGTGGGAGTCAAGGTCTAGGTGTCGCCCTAGTGGACGCCAGTGGGGAGATCTTTAGCGATTGGCTAGCGAACATTATAACCCCGCCCACCATCGGTGACGTCAGGCAGCTGTCTGGCTACTTAAGGCGTCGCGCTCTCCCCCGCCCCGCCTTAGCTCCCGCGCTAAAGAGAAACATGTATCGTTTCCGATCACAGCTTTTCACGGGGATTTCTGCTGCCGTCGCTACCCACTCGTACCCCCGTCGCTTCTCGCCTCTGTTGTTAGCCGAAGACTCGCCTCTCAGCCACCCGCCGCACAGACGCACGAGTAGAAAGTGCAGCTCCATCGGCTGATCTTCACTAAGCTCCCAGTTTAGGCGGCACCGGGCGTCCCACGATGCCGAAGAATAAGAAGCGGAACGCTCCCCACCGCGGTGGCAGTGGTGGCGGCGGCCCAGGAGCAGCAGCGGCGACGGCGGCAACGGCAGGTAAGCGCATCCCCGCCGCCGGCGCCGGGGTGCCGGCCGGGCTCCCGCGGGGCGCCTCGGGAGCTGTAGTTCGCTTCCCCCTCGGATGCGTGCGCTTCCAGGCCGCGTGGCGCGGCTCCGAACTACAATTCCCGACGTGCTCGGCGCCCGCCCTCGCGCGAGTCTGGTCTGGCAAGCGGACCGGGCTGGGGCGCCGGCCGCCGGGCGGGACGAATGGGTGGGGGGCTTGGCAGTCTCTAGATCCGGGTGCCCCGGAGCTGGGCAGGAAAGGAGCTGTCCCCGGAGGCTGCCGCCGGCTGTCCCAAGCTCGCTGTCTGACTCAGGGTGGGGCCGAGCGAGCTCGGGTGTCGTTTTGACTGTCACCGGTAGCCCATGGCCCCCGCCTCCATTATGGAGTTCGTGGAGTGCCAAGACGTCCAAGCGGTTCCGGCCGGCTCTGGCGTCACGCGGCTCGGGCTGTGCACCAAAGGACGGGGTTGGCGCAGGGACGCGGGAGCGGCTTCCGTCCCGCCGTCTGTTTGCGCGACCCGCTTGTCCACCTGGTCGGCGGTGGCGTCGCTGGCGGGGGCCACCGTCCCACCCTGTGCTCCGGCCACTTCCCCCGCCCGGCACCGGTGGAAGCCTCGAATCCCGAGCCCCACTACCCCTCGTCCAGGAGATTGGGCCGAAGGCGGGGTGTCCTTTGTGCAGCCTTATGTAGGTCTGCAGTGTAGGCAGGCGTGGCGAGCAGTCCCGTTGCAATTGGCTGAAAGTTCAGGGGGTTTGTATGGGCACTGCAAAGTAGGAAGAAGCTTTTTCTGGATGGGTAGGTGCTTAACTGAATATGGATTTGTACTTCGCAACCGTAAAGTTAAGAAGAAAACGACTCCACTCAGAAGACACCACACACACACAGAAACACCACACGAAACGCACATCGAGTAGCATTACACGGGATACGGTCATCTCATTTAATGTTTTAAGATTGTGGAGTTGAGTTTTGGACCATCCACAGACATCAGGTTAGTAATGGAGGTTAGATGATGGTCTACCCAGCTGCCCCTCTAATTCACTTTTATGCCACTGTTCATTAGAAAAGTACCTATACGTATCAGTTACTGTATTATCATGCTAAGGATGATGAGAAACTCTCCTACAGGATTCACAGCACCCAAAAAATTTATGCTCTTGTATTAAGCATTTAATAATTGACGATAGGAGCAAACAATTATTAATAACTTTATTTTCCTTTAGATGGCCCTTTATTTTGATTGAACGTTTCCGCTGTTAATGAAATTCATTCTTCTCAAGGTGTGAAACCCATAGTTTATGACATTGGTTGCACTGGGTCAGTTGAGGATACGCCTTCAGCTGTTCGAGCTTTTCCTTATCAGAAATAGTTGAATTCTGCCGAGAAAAGCCATATTGACTGTATTCTTGAGTTTATTTTTTGTTGATGAATGGAAATAATGGAGAAGCAGCTAGGTAATCGTTTGAAAATGGAAATATGAGTAGCGGTGTCTAAATCACACATGTTCATTCCCTCGTGAAGCTTCCTGATGAGCCTCTTTCCTTCCTTGTAGTTGTCATTGTACAGGCCTCTGGTGGTGGAAAAACTGACTTTGAAATTTTGTATCAAAACCCATTTATGACCAATCATCAGCCTTTTCATTGCTGCCTTTTAAATTATCTTTAATGGGAAAGATACATTTAAACACCACGTTTCAGCATATATGAGCACTTCACTCATTTTTAACATATATATGCAAATGAAAAGTAATTATGTATTTGATTAGTTTATACAACTATATATACTTTGAATATTTTTGGAAGCTTACATAATGACTTGTAAACTGTGGTTAGCTCTTGCAAATGGACTGAAGGAAAAAGTTACAGGGATGTTATTGGACTTTTTGGTAACTTTATCTTGGCCTTAGGTGAATGTTTTGTTTATTCAATAAATAATGGTAGTTGAGTAAAAGAGATGGAAATTTATCACGTTTATGTAAAAACCACATACCTTGTTGATATTTTTCAATGACATCTAAAAGAAATGGTTTTTAAATGAGGTCTCCACTGTGTAACCAAAGAAATAACCAACTTTATCACTTTAATAGGCTTCCAATTTAGACTTTTTTATGTTAGCAGAGAGCTGTAGACGGCTTAAGAAAAGTGCCCTTTTACACAAGCATGCGCTCCTGTCACAGCACCTGCTGTAATTTGAAGAAAGCAGCTTTGTGGAACAATCTGGGTAGTAAGCCCTCCAGCAAAAAAGGACTTTCTGTGCCTTTAGTGCCACCTCATTTCTGTTACTTAGGATCAAAGATGAGACTTAGCTGGTATTGCTACAAGGTTTCTGCTTTTCTTTTTTTTAAACTCTTTCTCTTGAATGGTGGAAAGAAATCTTTGGTACTGCTTACATAAGAGAAGGAAGCTGAATAACAGCTTCATAGGAATACTCTTAGTAATAGGTTGAATATGAAAAAAATGTAAATTGCCTTGTGAGTAAATGTGATAATATTAATCCTATGACGCTCAACTTGCCATGACGTCTAGTCATGAAAACAGATTCGGAAATAGATATGATGTGTCATGGGACTTTGTTTATTTCTACCCTAAGCATTGTGATTAAGACATTTTAAGATCTTGGCCTCATTGCATATTGCTTATGTTTTACTACTTTTGCTGCTTTGGCAGGAAACAAGCAAATTTGAAGGCCACTTGCTTGCTATGTTAATTTAAAAAAAATCTGCTGAATTTTGCTTTGATTTAAAAATAGACAACCCCCTATTTTAAAGAAAAATACTGTAAACCATCTGTAACAGGCTTAAACTTGGAGGAATTAAGCAGTCATATAGTAAATAATAGGACTTTTAAACACAGAACTAGTGATAGTTGGAGAAACCTTTTGAGTTTCTTGATGCTGGAAGTTGGGTTCAGGGGTAAATCAGTTGATTCAAGGTCACTCTGGGGAAGAATGTGGGACTCATTCTAACTCAGTACTCAGTGTAACTCATGGCTGGGTAGGTAATCTTACTAATACAAGATGGATAAGTTATTGTGAATTTATTCCTTAAGTTAATGAAGTTGAGAAGAGATATTCTAGTTTCACAAGAGAATTTTTTTTAATATAATAGCATTGATTATTTTTAAACTCTTAGATATGCTGCAACCTTTCTTTTAAAGGTTATTTATTTAGGCTTTTATAACGTATCAAATAACCAAAACTTTCATGTTAAGCCTTTTTTTCTTCAAGTTAGTTTTAAAACTACCCTTCCTTAACAGAGACATGTGTATGTCTTTAGTTCTCTGTGACGTAAGACATCTACCTGAAAAGAGAGGCACCAGTTAATACTTACTAAGCTGTCCTTACCTTGAGAAGACACACTGATGTGTCTTATTCTTACCATGATCTGTAACGTAATACTCTATTTCTCAGTGTATTTCATTGTGCTTTATGATTTAAAATTATGGCTGGGAAGTAATTTTTTCATCCTACCAGGTTTTGTATCATCAATCTGGTTACAGTTTATATATTTCCAAAGTTGATTTATATTGTAATTAGTTCTCTAAAATATAGATTGGATTAGGTGAATTGACTTTAGGGATATTTAAGGATGTACTTTTGGGACATCATCACCTTTTTAAAAAGTTAAGTTTGAGTTTAAACTACAAATTCTCGAGTTAAACATTTATATAGATAGCAACAAAAGTCATCTGCTTCTTCCCCTTTTAATTAACCTATAGGTGGCCAGCATCGAAATATTCAACCTTTTAGTGATGAAGATGCATCCATTGAAACGATGAGCCATTGCAGTGGTTACAGCGATCCTTCCAGTTTTGCTGAAGATGGTATGTTTTAAATTTGAGCTTGCAGCTTTATGTAAAAAGTGTTTTAGGCGGGGGATGTCTTATACCTAAGGCAATCATGGCAAACCTTTTAGAGGCTGAGGGCCCAAACTGCACCTGTTTGTTGCAAAATACCAACACCAGTTCACCCTGAATACCTGATGTGTGGCTGCTGGGTGACTCGGCTGAGTGCTGACGGAGAGGCCTCTGTGTGCCCACTGTGGCACATGTGCCATAGATTTGGTATCTTTTTTCCTTACTTTCCAATATTTGCTTATAGGACCAGAGGTCCTTGATGAGGAAGGAACTCAAGAAGACCTAGAGTACAAATTGAAGGGGTTAATTGACCTAACCTTGGACAAGAGGTAGGAAAGATTTAAAATCTGCATTCTGACTGGTTGTGGTGGGACACATTGATAATTTCTGATAACTCTGGGAGGCTGAGGCAGGATAAGTTCAAGCACTGACTAGGCAACTTGCGACCATGTCTCAGAATGAAGAAAAGCTCTGGGGATATAGCGAAGTGGGAAAGCCCCTGGATAAAACCTCCAGTACCAGAAGAAATGAAACCTTCTCTGTTCTAGGTGATTCTAGTCAGCTGCCTTACATGTATAATGTGTGTAGTTCTCTGAAAGAGCAGTGTTTTTCTGAAGCTTGATGTGTTTACTTTGGATGATTTATTTCTTGTTACTTTCGTCTTGTGATGTGGTTGGGAAGATGTGGGCAGCATTTAGATTGGGATTAGTCATTGTTCCAGCATAATAGCTTATGGGCAACTGTATTTGATTGTAATTGAAATAGCTGTGCTGAATTAAGAGTTAGTCGTCAGCTGGAAATGACAACTGAACTTTGTTTTAAGCTGCTTCAGCACTAATTTTGTTAGCGACATGAAAAATACTGTGTTCTTCTTGTAGTAGCTCGGCAGTTGCATTAAATAAATAGATGGAATGTTTATAAAAGCTCAGAAGGTGCAAACATGAATTCTAGACTTTTTGTAATGCTAAAAATGTGAATTTACTTCCATACATAATATAGGAGTCTCATGCATTGAAACCATACAATCCTTGGTCGTGGCTGTTAGACTAGTAAAGAGAAAAACGCTAGATCTAAAGGAGTTTGAAAATCTTTTGTGTGTTAGGTAAATTGTAGATGAATATTATGTTATTGAAAAATACTTAGACCTTGATGACAATGGGATGAGAAGATGTGTAGATAGAAATAAGCTGTTCTGAAGTCACTGCTCATGGCACACACTCACCTAGATCTTTCTCTGATTACCTTAAATAGTGCGAAGACGAGGCAGGCAGCTCTCGAAGGCATTAAAAATGCACTGGCTTCAAAAATGCTCTATGAATTTATTCTGGAAAGAAGAATGACATTAACTGATAGCGTTGAACGCTGCCTGAAAAAAGGTAACACTTATTTTTGAGTCACTGGCACAGAACTAATACAGAGTTTGCTATCTTCTTTGCAGTAATGTTAATTATACTGGAATGCTAGCTCGCTCTTAAGACAGTGACAGGCTACAGTATGATGATCAACGGAACTCAGTGAGATTTGGTAAAGGCTTTGTTTATGTAGTAACATTGAGGTTAGGAAGGACGGGGGCTGGCTTGTCACTCCTTTTTGTATCAGAAGAGGTGACTGCTATCCTTTGATTCAAGAAAGGTTAGACAGTGTCAGTTGTCAGTGTGAGGTGTAATTTCAAAAGCCGTTGTACTTCATTTTCTAAAGTGGAATCCTGTAGTTCCCTTTTCCTTTGCATGCACTCAGAACATCTTCTGTACGTGTAAATGATACCATTTTCAGAAAAACACTTGAAATATTTGAATTCTAAAACTTTGTGGTAGAGATTCTGAAATTCATGTTATGATGATACAACTTTGAAAAATAGACACCTTAAAGAGGAAGTCTGCTGTTAACAGACTTCAGTTTTAGGAAGCACCAGTTATTAAAAAGATTCACATCTACCAGTTTACTTACTTTGTCAAGTAAGGACATTATAAACATAATTGCTTTCTATCATTACCACTTTAGTAACAAAATCAAGCACCAGAAAAATAGGGAGCCCAGTTTCTTCAGTTTGGATGAACTTCGCTGTGTCTGTATTTTTCTCATCTTGCCTTAGGGTGAAAGTGTCATAAATGAAACCTTTGATGAGATCCACTCTAATTTTATAGAACAAGGAAAGGGCTAGGGACGAGTTGGCTCCACACTTACGTGACTGCTCGCTGGTACAGCTGATAGCAGGGCCAACTTTTTTGAGATTACAATGGCTTTTTAAAAGCTATTTCAGGTTAAAACTGTCTCCCACAGTGATAGTTGGACTAGACGACTTAGAGTACTCCATTCCAGTGTGCTTACTTACACATTTTTAATTTATCAGATAATTTAGGTTTAGGATTTGCCCAGACCCCTTAGTGCATACAGATGTCAGAACAATTAAATTTACTTTTACCTTTATGTAAATATATTTTCTGTGTTTTTAAAGAGTCTCTTATTTTTAATGCCTGATTTTATTAAAGTTTCAGAAGGAAACCTGGAAAAATTACTTGATAGACCGTGTACATCTGAAATGCTTAGGAGACTAATTCAGGGGCTACTTGAACACCCAGATTAAGTGTCTTAAAGGAGCTGCAAAGCAGAAAGCAGTGTGAAACACATTTTGTGGAACCAGTACAGGCCTCCCTTAAGAGTGCAACTGCTTAGAGTGTGCGAGTAGGTGGTGGTCGTCGGCTAGTTCATGGCAGATCTTGGATTTGATGGCTTATAAAATTGGAGCACTTTAGCTTCCCTGCGTTTCTACTTTATGTCCAAGCCTGGAGCACAGTAAGGATTTCATAGAGGGTAGGTGCTGGTTTGTAATTGAAAGAGCTGGGGACTCTCTGTGACTTGCCTCTGTGGCGTCTCTGCTTCTTTCACAGGGAAGAGCGATGAGCAGCGTGCAGCCGCAGTGCTGGCCTCTGTTCTTTGTATTCAGCTGGGCCCTGGCATTGAAAGTGAAGAGATTTTAAAAGCTCTTGGGCCGATTCTAAAGAAAATAATTTGTGATGGAACAGCTAGTATCCAGGCCAGGCAAACTGTAAGTATAAGACTTTTAAGTGTGTAGCATCTATGTAGACATGATATACTTGGGCATAAATAGGTTGTTAATACTTTATTATATTTGTCTTTTAGTTTAGCAAAAAGATGAATGTTATCAAGCTTTTTTTTTTGTCTTTGAGTAAAATGCAGTTGTTTTCTTTTTCTTGGCTGCTGTGTCCTACATGTGTCCTTACAAAATGCGGAATTTGGGATGCCCAGGCGTCTCTGAAACTCTGGCCTCTGACATATTTCTCCTTTTGAGATTTGAAAAAGCATTCGTTCTCTAACTGATACTCCTTAGTTTGGTAGTTACTTAATTTTTATGAGCTTTCTGCTTGTGTGCTTATTTCTTGGAAGCTGTTTTGAGTTTTCATAGTAAAATCTTTATAAAAACCAATAAATGTAACACCTTATGTTTTATTTTTTGCTTTTGGCAGACCAGGGATGAGACCCAGGTCCTTTGCCCTGAACTACATCCCTAGGACCCCCACCCCCACCCCTTTTTGAGAGAGAGACTTGCAAAGTGCCCAGGTTTTCTAGGCTGGACTAACTTGTAGCCCTGCTCCTCACCCTCCATAGTGCCCAGCTCATATAAGTGTTTTCAAACCTCGGAAACCAGTAGCTATCTTAATGTAAAGTTTTCAGTAGGGGAGTGGGCTTCTTTATTGTAAATGTTGAAGCTTTTATCTCCATTTTTGAATTAGAGTTGAGGTTTAATAAGATCTAGGCATTGGTGTTGCATATAAAGAGGAAACAGTGAGGTGATATTCCAAGTGCTTTACTAAATGGAGAGTAAGAAAAATAATAATTTAAATAACAGGCTGTGGGTTGGAATGCATTTAGAAATCATAACATCCATGTGCACACACTGTCTTCTCCAGTTTTATGAGTTAATAAAAAAAGATCCAGGAGGGACAGAGTCATTTTCCTAAGCAATATTGTGAGTTAGGGAGTAGGGACTGGGCTGAAAGCCCACTTCCCTTAACTCTTGGTCCAGTATTTTCTTTTCTCCTTTCCTTAAAGGGTACTAGAAACTAACATAGTAAAGCACAGATGTAGAATTTAAAAAAAAAAAAATACCAACATTAATATATTTTTATTCTATTTTTTCAGTGTGCAACTTGCTTTGGTGTTTGCTCTTTTATTGCCACAGATGACATTACTGTAAGTAGAAACCTTTGATCTGGTTATATGCAGTTACTTCTAATCTAAGGGGGTTGTCTTACTGTATTCTTTTCCGCTAGGAGCTGTATTCCACTCTGGACTGTTTGGAAAATATCTTCACCAAGTCCTATCTCAAAGACAAAGATGCCAGTGGTGTTTGCAGTGCCCCTTCCACAGTGCTGCATATCAGCTCGCTGCTCTCGTGGACGTTATTGCTGACCATATGCCCAATCAACGAAGTGAAAAAAAGGCTGGAGATGTATGCAGTTTTTAGTTTGCTATTTTATAAGCACATTTGGTTGGCATAACTGGTTGCATTCACATAGTAATGACTGATTGTTTTCTAGGCATTTCCATAAACTTCCAAGCCTGCTTTCTTGTGATGATGTAAACATGAGAATAGCTGCTGGTGAATCCTTGGCACTTTTGTTTGAATTGGCCAGAGAGATGGAGAGTGTAAGTATCTGATGGGCAGAGGAAAAAGCTTGTGCCACAAGGACCCATTACTCCATTGTACAATCACAGTTAAAAACTGGGTAGTAGGTTTGGAGGACAGCCAGTGAAAAACTGGGTGACAGATTGATTGTCCTGCCTCCTGGCATGGGTAATACACTACCTAGAGGGCATAAACGGACAGGAGTTGGTAGAACAATATTTGAACATAGTTACACGGAATCTTTGCTATCTATAGAACTGAGGTTTAGGGTTGATCTGTTCTTCATGGAGAGTTAGATGTGGTGTAACCTGTTCAGAACTGCTTAGATTTCTCAGATACCCAACACCTTAAGGCAGTTGAGGCATGTGACACTTTCTAGTGAATACTAAGTTACCTGTAGGTTTGGGATGAGCCGAATTGAACCCTCATTTCACATTGGCTTTCTGAGTGGTGCATGTGCTTTGTGATTCCACTGTCCACTCACAGCTGACTTCATTGTGTTTAGTTAGTGCTCCAGTGAGTTCTATATAGAAATGCTAGTTTGGGGAATGACTTTTTTGACTGTTAAGAATTTCACCCTGTCTAAACTCTTCTTAAAGTTTTTTGTTTTGTTTTGGAGACAGGGTCTCTCCACGTTGCCCAAGCTGGGCTTGAACTCGAGGGCTCCCTTTCTTTGCCTCCAGAGCAGCTGGGGTTACAGGCGTGCACCACTGTACCAGGCCCTTCTAAAAGTTTTCTGGGGTTTCATTTCATCCAAATTCCACTGAGCTTTTGAAAACTCACTACAGACACTAATTTGGTATGAAATGATTTTCTTTAGCTGACCGGTTTGTCAAATTTATGTTCTGTTAGTTTGAACCAACTATCAGAACAATAAGAGCTGTCATACATTAAGGATATACTATTTTATACATTTTTAATATTTCATTTAATCTCATCATAAACATGTGAGATACCAGTGGAATTGTTTCTATTTTATAAAGGATGAACCTGAGGCACAAATTGCTAATGTAATTACATCTAAGCTTGTGCATATGTAAGTGGTTGGATGTTTTAAAGTTCTATATAAAATCTTCTATATCTGGAATACTGACGTGATAGTTAGTGTTTCTTGGGCACTTTGTTTTTTATTGCCGTATTTACTACCTCAACCATTTTATGGGAAGGTGGGTATTCTCTTTTTAAGATGATAAAAACAGATTCCCAATTATTGAAACGTAGTATGGTGTGTGGTACATTTCAACTTCTAATCCAGGACTTTGATCCTGTTGTATAATAATGACGGTACTATTTCTGTTTCATTACTGGCTAGAGTTAAAACCCTTGTTTGTACCCTGGAGTCCTTTCTTTGTTCCAGGGTATACAGTTTTATTATATAGTTACTCTAAACTCCAATAAAAAGGCTTTTGGAAGCTGTTTTTGTTATGTGTTACATTTTCTTTTCTTTGTTTTTTAAGAAACATTACATGCCCAAGTGGTTTACTTTGTTTTTTTCCTAAAATGCTAGACATTTCTTTTTCCAAGTTTTAGTACTTTATTACTGCAACCCATGACTAAGATCCTGTTGGTACTTCCCAGCCTGAGCACTCTGGTGTTTGGGCTGGACAGGTGGTTACAGTTGGGCTGCCAAGGGCCGTCCTGTACCCTGAAGGACTCAGCAGCATCCTGGCCTTCACCTGCTGGATGCCAGATGTCCCCCACAAATGCCTCCAGTGTCCCCTGGGAGGAACGCGCCCCAGTTGGAAACACTGGTGTGGTTCTCAGTTCTTAAAACCAGTTAAGATAACATCAGAATTTTGGTTTACTCATCTGTGTGATAGATTTTTAAGTTAGTGTTATCTCTAACTCAGGCATAGGTTTAATTGCCACATTTGAGGAATACATTCATTGGGACAGTTCAGAATACGGACTTGGAAATACTAAACAGTATGACAAAGTTTATATATTTCAAAAAAGGATTGTCCCATTAACTTCAAGCTTATTTTCCAGCAGTACAGTGATCTTTCTGATTTTGAGATTAGGTGATTTTGTGTACAATTCTAAGACTATGAGGAATAAGAACTGCTTATTTCAATAGAATAAATGATTATTACATCTGCTGTAAACGTCCAATACAAACAACTAGAGCTAGAAACTGTCACTTCCAGTTTCTTAGTAAGACATCTTGGCCCTTAGGTGTAGGTGGCTAAATGCGTCCTCTGGGGTGTGTGTGTGTTTGTGGTGGGTGTGGTGGTGGCCCTGGGCCGCTGGTGATGGAACTCTGCGCCCAGCACCCTTTACCCTCTTAGTGGATGAGATCTTGCTGAGTTGCCCCAGGCTGTGCTTTGCTTTCGGTCCTCTCGCTGCTGCACACAGCACTTTGCTGACTCTAGAGGTTGAGAAGAAGAAAGCAGTAACCAGTGAAACGAACTTGCTTCCTTCTTCTTGCCTAGGACTTTTTTTATGAAGACATAGAGTCTCTGACACAGATGCTGAGGGCTTTGGCTACAGATGGAAATAAACACCGTGCCAAAGTGGACAAGAGAAAGCAGCGTTCCGTGTTCAGAGACGTCCTGAGGGCGGTTGAGGTAGGCCTCCTCAACGTATAATAGCCGCTTATTTTGAATGATTGTTTTATGCCAAACTTGACTATTGCATCATCTTGTTGCTTGAGTTTCGTCACGACCCAAAGGTGCTTGGTGTTGAACCAGGGCCTTTGGTGAGCTACATCCCCAGCCCTTGTTAGTTTTTGAGACACGGGCTGCTAAGTTGCCCAGGTGGGACTTGAACTTGCTCCTCCTCCTGCCTCCTGCAGTGTTGGGATTACAGGCTTTTGCCACTACACTTGGGTCCAAGCAGATTTTTAACAACATAGGTGAATCTTTTTTTAAGAATTAGGGCAGTGTTTGTTGTGAATGTGTTAAATTCCTACGTAACTCTCAGTCCCCAGTTGTAACCTTACCTTTCTGCAAGGACCTTTGGGATCTCGCTAGGAAGGCTAGGTGCTAAGAATTGGAAAAACAAATACAGCATCTGCCAATTCACTTCAATTCATGTGATGCTTCAGCTCCTTCCTCTCCTCTAACCTGCTTCGGTCTGTGCACACAGAAATGGATTGAGAAACCTTGGCGAATTAGAACACCTGTCTAAAATGAGATGTAGGTAGGGCAGTCTCGTATAGGATACCTCAGTCTAACCGCTGTTTCGGTTGGCCAGGGAAGAAACATTTCTTAGGTATAAAGGGTAGTTTCTCAAATTACTTCCAACTTTTAAGGCTGTCACTCCAGGGCCAACTTCGATGGACACCTGTGATTCTTATCCTTCATTTTAATTACTTTTATAGAAACAAAACCTAGGGTATAAGTTAGATCCTCTGGTATCTAAATAGTTTGGTTGATGGTAACTGTAATGACATTCTAGTAATATTTTATATTGTATAAAACCCCGTAACTTGAGCAGACAGTGATACTAAGAATTGGAATTGTTTTATGATTAGGAGGCAGTATTCCTAAGTTATGCAAGCCATTCTCTTTGAATAACTGTAAACTGTTTCCTTTTTATTTCATTTTTTGTTTATTTCATTTTTTGAGACAGGGTCTCACTAAGTTACCCAGACTGGGCTCAAACTTGGGTTCCTCCTGCCTCAGCCTTGGCTCCCCAGAGTACGGGGATACATAGTGCCTGGCTGCCATAAACTTTTTTTTGGATGTTTTTGGACAGTGTAGCCCCCCAAGATAAAATGATGACATGTTCTTAGTTTTCTGGGTTCAACCTGACTTCAGATTCTGTGTCTTGCTGGGTGGTTGATGGTAAGGGGTCAGCACAACCCCAACAGTCTGTTCATCAGCCCCTCCACCAACACGGTAGCAGTGCACTGCTCAGCACTGAAAATCCCGAGCAGGAAGAAATGAGTCTCAGCGTACACAGCTCTACCAGGCCCCATCCCTGGAGTCGCCAGGCCTGCCAGCGCAGAGGCCATTCTTCCCTGGAGTGAGCAATCCGCCCGCCCTCTCCTCCTCAGCTTGGAGTGGCAGTAACCCCCACCCCACACCCCCTTGTCGGGCTCCCCATCCAAAGAATGGCCTCTCTGACTGGAACCCACCTCTCTTGGGAGGACCCTGCTTCCTTGATGGATCTTTTAAGTGAAGGCTGCTCAGCTGCCAGAGAGAGAGACATCTGAGGTGTCACGGCTGCCGCATCATTTCTGTTCAGAACTCACAGACATTTAATATATTAGATGCTTTGCCGTATGATTTCCTTCTTTCACTTCCACTGGCAATAGAATTACTCCTTTTTAAGGAAAAATAAATGCCAAAGTATCTGTGATGCCAGCACTCTAGGAAGTTTTAAGTAGCAGGATCATAATTTTGAACCTAGCCCAGGCAGCTTAGTGACTTTGTAAGACCCTGTGTCAAAAAATAAAGGGCTGGGGATGTAGCTTTAGTGCAAAGGCCCTGGGTTCAGTCCCTAGTATGAAAACGAACAAGTAGCAATCAGTGACCAAGAGACTTCCGGGAAGATGGCGACCGGGTAGGCAGCAGAGAGAGAACCTCCCAGAGGATTACTACCCAAACAATGAAATATAGCAATGTGAAGACAGAAATGAGGACTTCCGGGAAGAAGACGACCAGCCGAGAGAGCGAGTGCGGAGGGAAGAACGGCTTCAGCTCCTGAACCCGACAGAGAACGCGCTACTGGGACAAACTGCGCCAAACCGGGCAGCGCTCCGGGATCCCGCTCAGAACCCCACCCCCGCAGCCAGCGCTGAGCGAACTGGAGCAACAGCTACCGGCCGGCAGGATTTCTGAGTCGGGGAAAATCTCCATCCAGGGAAAAACATCTGAACGGCACTCCTGTCTGCACGATCACAGGGTGAGTTAAGTGCGTGCTCTAACCGGTTTTTCCTGAATCGGGAAGAAGCTCAGCCCAGCGAGAGACATCAAAGCAGCTTTAAGGACTGCGGGATCTCCCGGGTGGGAAGACCTA
>PVLD010016263.1:0-45567 GCA_004027595.1 Dinomys branickii | reverse complement strand
AGTTGTTGCTTTATCCATTGATATCTTCGAATTGTAGATGTATGGACCCATATACAGACATGCAAATTTAGTCAGACAGTTGATCCTCTCAACAACAGAAAAAAAAAAAAAAAAAAGAAAGCACAAGAACCAAAAATCCAAAGACAAGAAAGAAAACAGGCATACATCAACAACAGCATCAACATCAACAACAACAACAGAAAAAAAAACACCGCTTGTTGCTGCTTTACATATTGTTATCTTCGAAGTATATGTTCAGGCTAACACATACAGATATACACTATTAATCTAATATCCTGTCTTCGATTATTGCTTAGCATTAAGTGATATAATACACTAGTAGAACCATGTTAGCCCTCCTCTGTGCAGAATTTTTATCGCAGAACTAAGAGCGAGATCACCAGCACAGCAGTAAGAGACGGATGGGGAGGGGCGTTACAAACTGTTTCAGGCCTGTATGTGTTTTTCAAGGACAATTTCACAACTCCAGGAGGTTAAAAAAAATTTTTTTAATATCTCCGTTGAGGAAACTGAGGCATAGGAAGGCAAAGCCGCCCCAGTTCACACTTCTAATAAGACAGGTGGAGTTAGAACTAGAGGGTTTGGATTTCAGTAACCTGACTCCAGAGCCTGCCTTCTTCACCACGAACTTCAAGGGGGGCGAGGAAGGAGCTGTTAGGGGCAAGCACGGATCTTGAAGAGGAAATAGGGAAAGAGATACAGAGCGTGGGGAACAGGGCGACGCCTGGAAAGGACTCTCGTTGGCCCAATGGCTAGACCGTCCAAACTTTTCTTTTGAGGTGTCTCGTCCTTTCTTTCTTCCTCCAGTTTCGCCACATCAGCGTTGCGCACCGTACCACTACCGGTGCCCTTAAAACCACGAAAGAGGGCCAGCCTCGTTGTACTCACTTTGTGCACGCGCGTCTGCCTGGGGACGGCGAAACTGGGCGAAGCGGGCGCTTTTTGCCTAGGAGTTCTTGAGAACGAGTCTTAGATGGGAAAACTCCACTACCTGTCTGCACACCCCAGAAAGCGCTTTCCAAAGGCAGGGCTGGGCAGGGCCACGTTCAGTCCAGGTACTCTAGGTCTGTCCCAACAGCGGGCCCTAGCAAGTGCACTCCTCCGGGGCGCAGGACCTCGGGGCGCAGGACCTCGCGGCGCTCCCTAGGCAGAGGTCCCCTCCGCCAGCTGGCACAAGGATCTGCCTAGGAGCTCAAAGCCACAGCGTCCTCCGGAAATCCCAGACCTTGCGTCTCCCACCTCCCCGCCCCGGCCGCTGGAGGGGGCGGGGACAGGGGCGGGGCGAGCGAGGACGGGGCGGGGCGGGCAGGGAAGGGGCGGGGCGAGCGCGGGACCGGGGCGTCCGCTCCTCCCCTTGCGGCTGCAGGACTGGAGGCGCCTAGCCCCCTGCGCGCGGCACATGGGGCGCTGGACGGAGGAGGCGGCGGCGGCGAGCTCGGCCGGGCCCCCTGCGACCCTCCTGCCCCTCTCCGCCTCGACCCCGGGGTGCGCGGCTAGCATGGCGTCCAGCGATGAGGACGGCGCCGGCGGCGGCGCCGCGGAGGCCGGCGAGGAGAAGGAGGCCCCGGGCCGGAGGAGGCGCCTGGGCCTCCTGGCCACTGCCTGGCTCACCTTCTACAACATCGCCATGACCGCGGGGTACGTGCGCCCGCGGGGCCTCCTCGCCGCGCTGCCCCCGACTTTCTGGCCTCCGGAGGGGTGCGGGTCTGGGCGCGCGTGGGTCCGGGGCGCCGGGCGCAAGGCGAGGGGGAGGGGCGCGCGGTGAATGGAGCGGAGCGGAGCCGGGCGGGGCGGCGGGCGCTGTCCCCGGGCATTGCCTAATACGGTGGCCGGCGGCGCGGGGCGCGCTGGAGGTTAAGTATAGACCTGGGCAGGAATGCGGGGCCGACGTGCAGGGGAGGCGGCAGCGGCCCGGAGCCGCCCGCTGCGGTGAAAGAAAAGCCTGGGTCACCGCACCCCCGCCCCCATGCCGGGCCTGGACCTGCCCGAGCCCCAGAGCCGCTGCCCTGGCGGAGCGCATTTTCTGCAGCTGCTGCTGCTGCTGCTGCAGAGTTTGCGCGGTGCGCGGAGTTTTCTTAGCGGTTCATTTCCCCGCGACTTTCAGTTATTTATTTATGAAAGCATGGTTTTTCTCAGCGCTTCTTACTTGAGACGATTTTTCTTTTTTAAACCCTTCCTTACCAAGATCTGGTAATCGCGTCCAGAATCTTTATGATCCCAAAGCTCCATTACTGATATCCTGTATTTTTATTTCTGGCTCTTGGTATGACTTACGATTCGGGATTACAGAATGACGATTTCTCTTCAACGAGCTGTCAGAGTCACTTCGGTGTCAACTGCTTCTCCAAACCTGTTGGGAAATTACTTTTCCGCTCCTTCATTACGTTACCTCTTGGGGAAGCTATTTTCCCAGAGTCACACCAAGTATTATTAGCCTATATACATATAAAGAAACGTATTTTAAACTTTCTCCAGGATTTATATAGAACAGTGTGATTAGCAAAGATTTACTAATTCTTTGAGTACGGTATTGATTAGTATGTGCTCAACTTACGAATACCAAAACAAGTCCATAAATCAGTATTTATTGATGATTTACTGTGTGCTAGAGATTGCCTTTTTAAAAAAGATGTATTATCTCCATTTTAGTTTTCTACAGTTTTGTGAAGAGTATGATACTGCATTTTACCAATAGGAAAACCGAGGCACAGAGAGAAGAGGTCACTTGCTCAAAATCACTAGCAGCAAAGGTTGGACGTAGATTTCCACCTAGACTATGAGAGTGCAGAGCTGTGCTGTTTCATCTTTATCCTCTCCTATGTTTTGTAATTTTGAAAGGAGACAAAAGTAACATCTTCAAAGCAACTGGCCATCATCTGGGTACCTATCACAGCCTGCAGGATGGACTGAAAAACTTCCCCTGGGACGGTCTCACCCAGTTAATACACACTTTTGGAGTACAGTACCTGCCATGTGTTAACTGTGCGGTGGCCCCTTCCCTTTCCAGCCCTCTCCATTTTGAAGGCCAGCTTCCCATTTCAAAGCCAGACACAATTCCAGTTTACCATCTTTGGTGAAAAGAAATAAAAAGAATACATGAAGCTTCCGGTGATTCCCACGGACTCTGCCCTCACCTAAGTAAGGGTGGGAGGCTGTCTCTTATTCAAGGCGGTTTGCAGTTTGCTCCCTGATCCCTCTTTCCCGTTTTCTTGCCCTGGAACTCTCCTTGGCTTTCTGTTCCTCAGACTCCTAATCACTGCACTTTGCGTCTTTTCCTCAGCCTTGTCACTGTTCTTCCCGTGACTTCTAAGTCACGCGCTTTGAAGTTTTCTAGGTGTCCTGCCTCACCCTAGCGGAAGTAGGTGCTTTCTCCTTTGTGTTCTCACAGCTTGCTGTTTGCCTTCCCCTTTCCCAGCGCTCTTTCTAAACTTACTGTCTCTGCCTGTGTTGAGGAAGTCTCTGTCCCTTGACATTTCTGTCAAGCAAAAGCAACAGAAATGGAATAATCCATGTAACTAACCCTGGGTGGAACTTTTCTACCGGCGTTGAGCATTAAAAGAGGAATAGAATTGCATATCCACAGAGCATGCCTTTCAAATGAGATAAATTATGGAAATGGAGGTGCAAGGCTGATGTATTCTCTTGGTTCAACTGGAGGGTCATGTTAGGGAATAGTGGTAAATAAGGTTGGGGAAACTGTGGTTTTGAAATTGGGATGAAATCACCGTACTTTCAGTGGGGGTGACGGAGGTGTGACCGAGGGAGGTTGATTTTGTTCATTTACCTTGTTTTATTTCCCTTTTAGCAGAACTTTGGGGTGTTTAATTTTTTTGTCATCGAAAACAGTAAAAAGGTATTTAAGAAATATAACAAATGTCTACACAAATGGTGAAAGGACTTGTCTAAGTCTGTAAGCCTAGGGTAACCTTTCATTTTTCGTTACTATCTTGAGTGTCTAGTGTTCCTCAAGTTTTCACTGAAATCCTTTTTGCTCAAATCTCCTTTTATCTGAGCATGTTCATTTAAATGGTGACCCACATACTAACACTTCTTATCTCCATTACCCACTTGATTTTTCTCTGTCTAATGTATGGGCATATAACTGTACTATATATTTTACTAATTCTTCTTGGCTTACTGCCTGTCTTCACATTGTGGTGCAAACTTCAGGAAGTCCTCAGTAAAGAGTGAATATATACTTTAGTGCACTGCTGTGACAATAGCTGCCTTATTGTATATTCCCTGTTTTACTTAATATTCTAACAAGTATTTGTATATAGCTTTCATAATTATAATTTTTCATGGTTGTACAAGAGTGTATAAAGTTAATGTACAATCACGGACAAAGTCATGGCCCTGGTGATGTTTTGTTTTGTTCACGTTGAATTTTGTGGTGTGGATAAATATCCAGGTGTAACATTACAACTTTGAAGGATATAAGGATTTTTATATTTGCTCAGAATAGACTCTTGTTTAGGCAAATGAGACAGCCCCACAGCTTTTCAGCAAACACATTTGAGCCCATATATGTAAGTGAATTGTCCTAGGTCAAGTGTAGGGCATAAGTTGAATATTCTAGACCTGTTTTTGAAGAAATGTAACTGGGAACATTTACATGTTATGATGGTTGCAGCGAAAGAATGAGGTAAGTGCCCCCCAGAGGTGTCAAAAGAAAGACAGGTAGGGAGAATCCGAGAAAGCTTTATGAAGGAGATCGGAGCCTTTAAACTAAGCTTTGAAGGATAAGTAGGACTTAACAGACATGGATGATGAAATAGCATAAGTTAGGGTAGAGATGTGAAATTGCAAGACATCCTTTGAGGCAACAGCAAACAGGAGTAAAGTGTAGGTGGGACTGGGACTTGGATTATTCCTGCAAAGGGCTTCAGAGGCCTTGGTGATCTGTTTGGATGTCAGCCTGTGAATAGTACAGAAATGTGTTTATTGCAGGTTTTGTCTCACTACTTTGTAGCTGGGTAACCTTTGGGTAAGTTATTAAATCTCTCTGACCCTTACTGTTCTCATCTGTAAAACTGGAATAACAGAACTACTTTGCTAAGTTATTATAAAGACATAATACATATGAAGTTTTTAGCAGGGTGCTTACTGCACAGTGGACATTTAAAAGATGGATTCTTATCCTCAAAGTTTAGTTTAAATTTTTTTTTTTTTTTTTTTTTTTGCGGTACTGGGGATCGAACTCAGGACCCTGCGCTTGCTAGGCAAGCGCTTATTCCACTGAGCTATATCCCCAGCCCTAGTTTAAAATTGCACTTATTGCAAAACAAAAAACTACAATATTTTCACAGGATACATAATGTGACTTAATGGCTGAATGAAGCCGGAGTTCATTTCCCAAAATGTTAGTTAAGTGGCAGCCATGTCTTTTAGATACATGTTGTTGCAGAGGGGGATATATTGATTATATGGATCTCTTTCAGCTTGTTTATCCATATTTCTGCTTCTGAGCATTTGAATTCTTTGCAGTTTTGAGCTATTACAAATAAACCTGTGAGCATTTGTATATCTGTCTGAATGGCTGTTTGATTTCATTTTTCTTGATTAGATACCTACAAGTGGATATAGAATAATCAAATTTTTGATTTCCTAAGAAACCCCAAACTGTTTTCCCAAGCAGTTGGTCCTTTTTTTATAGTCCCATTGGATGAAGTTCAGAGGCTTCCCACCCTTAGCAATGTTTTCTGTGGCCATTCATGGTAATTTCAGACATCTAAGTAGGTATATTTCATTGTGCCATTGTGATTCTCTTTTTCGTCTCCCTCCCAGCTGATGGCACTCTTCTTCACGTGCATATTTGCTGCTTGCCTGTCTTCTTGTCAAAAGTGTCTGTCCAAATCTCTTACTCATGTTTTTCCCTTAATGGGTTGTTTGATTTCCTGATGTTGAGTTTTAAGTTTCTTTATGTAGTCTGGATACAAGTTCTTTGCCAACTTGGGGCTTTGCGAATATTTCCTCCCAGTTTGGGCTTGGCTTTCCTTTTTTTAACGGTGTCTCTCAAAGGACATGTGGTCTTAGTCTTAATCTAAGACCAAGTTATCAGGTTCTTGTCTTAACCTTTCCACTTAAGTCTTTATTGGCATGAGTGTGTTTGTGCAGTCAGTTGAAACACTTGTATGTGTGAGCTGCAAAAGAAAGTATTAATTTAGTCTAGGAAAGGCAAGTTAGAGGTATTAATGAACAACATGAAAGCACAGCTGGATGAAAGTTGAAGACTGTTCTCTTGTTAAAGCTTCCAAATGGCTCTTTTAAAGCAGAAATTACAAAGGAGAATATCATCATTTTTCAAAAACTATTAAGATAATGAACCTAGGCAATAAACATCCTTCACTGCCAACATTACAAAGCAGAGGAGTAGCCAGAAATCATATATTCATTGTAGAAGTAGTACCCGAAACAATTTACATGTACGTGTTAGCCTTCCCAGAAAATCAAACATGAATCTCCTTGGACCCCTAGAACTAGCTACCAATTTACAGGAAATAGAGGGGACAGAACATAATAAATGACATGTGAGTGTCCCATTAGCAAAATTAACATGAACAGTAATTCCGAAGAACCAACCGCCTACTATTCAACAGACAAATTGCAAAAAAAAAAACAAAAAAAAAAAAACGCGAAGGATGAAGGGAAAACTTCTAGATTAAAAGACTCATGAAAGACATACCAACTAATTACAGTGTATGAATTCTATTTGAATCATGATTTTAAAAAATTAGGAGACAGCTGAGGAAATTTGTACTGCGGCTCACTATTTTGATATTTTTTTTTTTTTTTTTTTTTTTCCGGGACCGGGGATCGAACTCAGGGCCCTAGTGCTCGGCGGCAAGCACTTAGCCCACTGAGCTGTACCTCCAGCCCCCCACTATTTTGATATTGACAACACATTTTGTACCTGGAATAGTGAGTGTATGATAGTTTTGCTCATGGAAGTATTTTAGCAGTACATAATGAAACATTTATGAATAATTATAGGATGCCGTGTCTCTGATTCGGCATAATTAGGGATAGGGAGGAAGTAGAGGTTTGTTGAAACAAGAGCATTTGTAAGATGATAACTTGAAGCTGGCTATGGGGCACATGGGGGGTCCATTATACCATTCTTTATCTTTGTATATATTTAGAATTGCTCACAATAAAAATACAAAAAACAATGTTAGTTTTTTTTTAAAAAAGAGATAGAATTGCAGATAACTTTTTCAAGGAACAGATGGGCAGCTTTTAAGAATTTAATCTCCGAAGAAAAAGGACAAGCTAGAAAAGACCCCCTGCAGTAGGGTTTTGGTCCACAGCCACTGTCACTGCGGAGGCAGGAGAGGAAGTCTCCTGCACTTTGGAAGTCATGGCATGTGTTTCTCGTTACTCATCTCTTCACTTCACTTACTAACTTAAGAGTCCCCTGAAACACACAATTATGTCTTTTTCTCTAGTTTCCTGGCTTAGTACCTGACTTAGCAATTAATGTTGGGCCTGAAAGATGAATGAATGAATGAATGAATGAAGCAAGCAAGAAAGAAATTTTCTATAGAGAGAGCATGTTGTTTGTTTGGGGGGTTCATGTAATCAGTTGCCCTGGAATATGTTAATGCAGAACAGACAGAATGGAATGGAATATCCCAGGAAAGAATTCCTATTGGCAGAAATCCCAATTGTGTCTGGGTTGTTTTATTATAGTTGCTAACCTGATGGTTGAAAGAAGTCAAAAGTTAATTAAATGTAGGACCCTTAGACAAACTTCGATTATCTCTCCCTGGGACAGTGGTTTTAGGAAGTGGTTAGACTAGGCTCTGGCTTTGTTTACTGGAAAACAGAGACGATTCAGTGGTCCTTTTGAATTCCAGAGTGTTAATTCATTTTGAACAGTGTAATGATTGGTCTGTGATGCTGTACTACTTGGTACAATACTGCCATCTATGGAACAGCACTAAAACTTGTAATATGATACATGGACTTTTGTACAAACAGTGCAATTCAAAACGGTAGAAAATGACCTTTAAATTAATCCTTTATCAGTTCTTTTGCAGGTTAATAATTGCTGCTTATACTTATCTCTTATACATGAGTTTTCCTTAAAAAAGACAAATGTACGGGAAATGTGAATGAAACATTAACCCTTTCGTATCCTTATGAGAAGCACAGGGACTTGGAATCAAGGACAACGGAATCATAAATTTTAATCCTAAAAGGTGTCTAAAGCACTCTCGAGATTAGCTCCCTCACATTAACCCAGCACTGAATTCACATCTGGCTCTTATGTGAGGTGAAACTCTAGGTCGAGTGCAGTGAGGCTGTGGACAGTGAGAAGAGAACAGTGCTGAGTTCGGAGACCTTGGAGGTTGTGTTTCAGCCTTGTCATGTGCTTCCTCTGAAGCTTAGGACTGAAACTTAATTTTTAGATTTCTTGGGAGCAGCCTTCAAGCTTTTTCTTTTTAGAAAGCATCATTAAGCAGTTATCTGTGCATACAGGTGCCATGTAACTTTTACAATGTGCATACTTAAATAGGAGTTGCCCTAGCCAGCCAGTATCCCAGGGCACAGTACCTACCTCAAGCCGGACCAAAGCAGCATAATGCTTTGGGAGCAGAGTCCTGGAGCTCAGGGGGTCCAGGCCCCAGCTGGCCGGCTGGCTGTCCATGTGTGCCTCTTTCCCGAGCAGTAACATAGGATACTAGTAATCGCTTTCTTTTGGGTTATTGTATCGTGAGCTTATATGTAAGTGTCTAGAACATAGCAGGCAATCTGAAAACATTGCTGTGATCATGAATATTTCTGCATTTCTACTTTGCTAGTGTCAGCCATTTATTCACCTGACTTGTCACACCTGCTAGGAAAGTCATTGCTTTGACCTCACTCCGTGCTGAGTTCTAGAAGTGCCATTCTGCTCTTTTCTCACTGTTCTATGGAGTACGCATATTTGCCACATTAAGATAGGAGTTTTTTTCAATCACTTGTCCAGGGTTTGAGTATTGTTTAGTTTTAAGGTAAGACTCCATAATTTTGTATTTCATAAATCCTCTTAGGCACTTTGGTCTTAAAGATTGGGCTACTCATTTCCAGGGATGTGTTTATTCAAGATTTCAAAAAGCTACAAGTGAGGCCACTTTCTTAATCTTTAGCATACTTTTGCATTGTAAGGGGAACTGAGGAAAAATGATCTCTCATTACATCAGGAAGAATGAAACGTCGGAAAAGGCTTCTCTCCACAAGTGTATATTTTAGGTGCTCTTAGTCCATGGGAGCAGAATGTATGTTTAATACTATATATGAATCTCAGTAAAAAAGCGAGGTTGTATGTATTTTTTCTTTTTAAAAAATAAACTCTTTGAAAACAGGCTTATTGGGCTGGGGATATAGCTCAGTGGAATAAGCGCTTGCCTAGCAAGCGCAGGGTCCTGAGTTCGATCCCAAGTACCCCCCCCCCAAAAAAAAGAAAGAAAACAGACTTATGTCATCCTCCATGTGCATTCCTTCTATGGTGCATCCATTGCTTTTATTTAGTGAAAGTTACGCAAATAGTACATGATGATTCTCATTGAGGATTTCTACATGTATATCATAATATGATATATTACGCATGTGTGTAAAATACGTATCTGTGTACACAACACTGCTTTTGAAAGATTTTTATCCTGACACATTTATATGTTATTAAAGCGCTGTATGACAATCTTATTTTTGGTAGTAAAGTGCTGTATGACATTCTTATGTTTGGTAGTAATTTCTTTAGCCTTTCCGCTTATTTGCGGAAGTTGAAAATGTACTGGCCGTTGTGCTATCTGTAATTGGTCCTTTATATTTCTATTCTGCCTCTTTTAGCATCAACATAAAAGTACTATTTGTCATTTTTTTTTTCCTGTGGGTTTTAAAAAAAAATAGGATGATGAACCAAGATCCATAGTGATAAATAGTGTAATTATAAATAGCATCACTCTATAAAGATATCTAGCAAAGCCATGTAAATTGTGAGTTTCTTTTCAAGAAGTTCAGTGGTATTTTAAAAATTGTAACAGTATGCACAGTTCAGTGGCATTAATACATTCACATTGTTCACATTGATACATTTATATTAATACGCTCACATTGTTGTGTATTATTGTCCATTTGCCTGGCATATTTTACTGAGTAGAATGTCTTCAAGGTTCATCCATGCCATAGCAAGTCGTTGTCTTTTGAAAGCTGAGTAATATTCCACTGTGTGTTTAGACCATACTTTGTTTATCGGTTCAGTCATCAATGGGTGTTTGATTTCTTCCCCCTTTTAGCTGTTATGAATAACACCGCTGTGGGCATGTATGCACACATGAGAAGTATTAATCTTGATAGAACTTTATAAAATACTTTTGTTCTCTTTAGGTGGTTGGTTCTAGCTATTGCCATGGTACGCTTTTACATGGAAAACGGAACACACAAAGGTTTATATAAAAGTATTCAGAAGACGCTTAAATTTTTCCAAACATTTGCCTTGCTCGAGGTAAGTTTTTCAGCGTGCTATTTTTCTATAATGCTTCTCAGATAGTGTTTTTGTGGAAAAATGCCAGTTTTATCTTGCTCATTACATACTGCATATGGATTGGTTTATTACCGGTGTTGACCGGGTCTTATTTGTATGCTTTAAATTACTGACTTGTGATTTTTTTTGTGTAATTTACTTACAGATAGTCCACTGTTTAATTGGTGAGTTTTTCTTAGAATTTTATCTTTTTGTTATAAATTGCCACTGGGGCGTTAGTTGACTTATTTTTCTCTTCAAGGAATTGTACCTACTTCTGTGCTTGTGGCTGGGGTCCAAGTGAGTTCAAGAATCTTTATGGTGTGGCTGGTTACTCACAGTATAAAACCGGTAAGGAATGCAGATACGTGTCCTGCTTTACCTTGTAGACCAGCTTTTTATCTTTAGGAGTCTAAAATGCTAACATTCTTATATTTCAGGAAGCAGAATGATTAGGCCCAAAGGAATTGGGCTGGAATTGGGTTATCATTGTACACTGACTTAGTGCTGCAGTAGAATGACTGAAACATAGCAAAACCAAGTGTTGGTATTTTATACCCATAATGTGCTCTTCTCTGATATTTTTCTGTTTTTTAAAATTATAACATCTGTCAAATAACAAGCTAAAATGTTTTCTATTACCAAAGTTATTCTCTCCATATAACTGAATGTGCCACTGTACACAATTTATTTTTTCTCATTTAGCATCGAGTATTGTCACAAAGACTAAATTAAAAGTGAGTCTTTTTACCAAAGGGTACAAAATTCTCAAGAGGAACAAGTGCGAAAGATCTGTCACACAACAGGGTGACTGTGGTTCATAAGATGTTTGTATACAGTGCTTGAAAATTGCTAAGAAAAGTAGATTCTAAGTTCTCACCATGAATAAACAGTAAGCACAGGAGACACTGCGCGTGTTACCTTGATAGGCTTGCTTTAGCTGTTCACAGTGTCTTCATATTTTAACGCATCACATCGTGCACCATAAACACACATACTTTTAATTTGTCAATTAAAAACTAATTTTAAAAAAGTTAGCATTCAGAAACTTGGGGAAACAAATAAATGTATTATTTCTGGAAACACGGCTGGAGAGAGACTAATGACTGAATCTGATTGGTGGCTTAAGCCTTTTAGAGGAAGCTGACTTGGTCAAGATACTTCTGGGCCCTTTAAGCTCCTGTCGGACACATTCCTAGCTCAGCCCTCCTGACCTTCTTAACAGTCTTTGTAGTCTGCTGTCTGCCCGGGGACAGATCTCTGGCCTCCTTCCCATTCTGCAGGTTCCTTTCCTGTCTCCTGTGTGCCCCGGGACTGACATCTGACGCCCGCCTCACTTCCTCGCAGCCCCGCCAGCCTCTGGTCTCCCTGGGGACAGATCTTTGACCTTCTGTCCTTTTATTTCTCCGCCTCAGTCCTCTTGACTGGTGCTTCTCCCCTTGCTTCCCCACCCGTCCCTAACCAGAGACGCCGTGTGGATAGCAGTGGTGCTGCGCCTTGCGAGAGCCCCAGTCTTTATTAATGAAGAGGGCTTACTATTCTCGGAGCGGAACGCATTCACAGAAAGCAAGAGAGGCTGTGCCAGGGAGTGAAGGAAGACAATAGCTGGGCTAGGACCATGAGGAATCTGAAAAGGGAAAGAGGGGTGGGGATGTAGCTCAGCAGCACCGCTCCTGCCTGGCGAGGTCCTGAGTTTGATTTCCAGTTCCAAAAAAAAAAGGAACGAAAGAGAAGAAAGTGATGGGGTGGCCAACATAACTAGAGAGACAAAGTGAAGGAAAAGCCGGGTAGTGGCTCTTCCCAGAAAAGAAAGGACCCTTCTGCTCTCCTCCATCAGAGGCGCTGTTCCTTCATATTCCAGTTCCTTTTTCTACCACAGCAGTTTCTCATCAGCACAGATGGTTCCTGTTCTGCTTTTTAAGAGGGTGATGTCATCTTGGGGTGTTGGGGTTATTGGCTTGTGTGAAGGGTGAGGGAGAGAAACTAGCGAACCCTTGACCATTTCTGTGCCTAGCACGTCAGTTTGGTGCTTGTAACTAATTTTTTAGTGGTGACTGCATTAAGTTTTCCATATCACGTTTGTCTAACCTGAACATTCCGTTATAAGAAAAGACAAGAAATACTTAAAGCAGTTACCACCCCCAGTAAAGTGAAACCTAAATTCAAGGTTGAACAACGTCGGATTTGTCTGTAACCCTGCAGGTCCAGAATGAGAAGAGTGTGGTGCTTTTTCTGGCCTCGTGGACGGTGACCGAGATCACTCGCTATTCCTTCTACACATTCAGCCTTCTCGACCACCTGCCATACTTCATTAAATGGGCCAGGTGGTGGCGTCTTGGGTTTGCTCTCTCCCTGCGCTGTGCATGCGGCTTCTGTGTGCCCAGCTAACCCCGGAGAACGGAAATGCGTGTTGTACCTCCACGGCGCCAGAGGGCTCTTGTTTTCGATATTAGCAGCATCACAGCTGGTCTTCTTTAAGCTGGATTTGATGATCAGAGATGAACCACACTAAAGACCGTTTTGTGTAACAGCAATACCAGGGAAAGCATATTCTTTTTTTTTTTTTATTAATTTTAAAAAGAAGAGAAAAGAAAAAAATACAGAGGCAAAAACAAAACAATAAGAAGCAATAAAAACCATACAGATTTTAAAGCAAGGTGATAGGAAATTAACAGTCATCGTTATAATACATACTGTTATTGTCAAAGTAGTTGCTCAGATCACCAGACATAGGCATGCAAGATCGATCAAACAATTAAGCATTGACTGATTCTTTTAGCAAACCAATAGAAATCAGTGGTACAATTACCCCAGCTATCATGTGTGTGTGTGTGTGTGTGTGTGTGTGTGTGTATACATATATATGTGTATATATACATGTATGTATATGTATATATGTATATACATACATATACATACATACACACACATATACATACATACTCTTTCCCCCCTTGCTGCTTTTCTCCTTTCCCCCATCCCAGCTGTTCCTTGAAATCATTCTTAAAAGACCTCAGGGTTGGTCATTTATTTTCTTTTGAAAACACCTTGTTTTTGGAATTATATTAAAAAACTATGCCAAAGCTATATTATTTTATTGGATTGGTTTAAATTATTGTAATAGGCACTCACAATGTTTAGTTGCATAGATCAGCAATATCTTTTCTCCTGTTTTGCTATACATAGCTCTGACAGAGTTTGTTTTAAAAAAAGTTTATTCTTGAAATTGTATCGTTTGGAATGTGGACCAGATTTCTATCCCAGTGCAATAATTTTTAAAGTGAGAGATGCCTTCTTCTTTTCGATAGTTGAATTCTCTGAGAAATGGATATTTTACCAAGTTATTATAAAAACAAAATTACTTTCGGAAAGCAGCTGTGCCAGTGCACACCAAAGGCACTTTTTGGAGAACAAATCAAAAGCAGCATGTATCGGTTTATCCTGCTCATACTGTACTTATAGGAGCAGTAAGAAAGTAGCAGTGACAAATGGTGCAGACTTGCTGCGCACCGAGATGCACACATGAATCTATCGTGCATTTGCATCCCCTCAGGATGCCTGTCGGGTAAAGAGTTAAAAACCCTAATGGGTATTAGTGCTAGTAAGTGCAAGGTGTAAGTTCCATATAAGCAAGATACAGGAGGTAAGCAAAAATTTCATTGTTAAAATTATTGAAGAACATAAACTACACAAAGGACTTCTATCTAGAATATATAAAGAATGTTTAAAAAATCAGGCCCCCCAAATTCAAAGACTCAATCCAAAAATGGGCATCTGAGATGAATATACACTTCTCTGATGAAGAAATGCAGATGGCAAACAAATACATGAAAAAATATTCAACATTATTAGTCATTTGAGAAATGCAAATTAAGACAACACTGGATTCCATCTCATCCCAGAGACAATGGCTGTTGTCAAGAAATCAACCCATAACAAATGCTGGAGGGGCTGTGGGGGAAAAGGAGCCCTTCGCTGTCAGTGGGAGTGCAGACAGGTATAACCACTGTGGAGATCAGCCCAGCTATTTCCCTTCTGGGTATTTTTCCAGAAGAACTGAAAACATCATACCACCAGTGTGACATCTGCACCCATATTTATAGCAGGGCAATTTGTAATGCCTAAATCATGGAAACAACTCAAATGCTCACCAACTGTAAAATGGTATTTTAGTATAAGGAAATACTACTCAGCTATAAAGAAAGATAAACTCGAGGCTTTTCTAGGTAAATGGATGCATCTGGAGACCACACTCATAAGTGAAGTAACTCAGACTCAGTGTATAAACATCGTGTTGTCTCCCTAGTGTAAGAACCTGAAAGAGTTAATAAAATCTAAAAGGTACAATAGTTACTGTGAAAGGTAAAGGAACTGGTCAACAGGAAAGAATGACTGGGATGAGGGAAAAGAAAGAAAGAAGGGAAAAATACGAATATCAAGATAGCCGAGATAACTGTACTACTGATTTCTATTGCTTTAGTAAAGAAAACAGTCAACGTTTAATTGCTTGATCAATCTTACATGCTTATTTTGTTTTTCTGAGTAACCAATTTGAAGATAACAATGTGTAATACAACAACCACTGTTGTCTTCCTATCACCTTGTCTGAAATTCTCTGCTGTCTTTATTGTTTTTATGTAGTGTTAATTTACATCTGTGCGTTTGTTAATATGTCTTATCTTTAAAATAAAGAAAAACTACAGAAGTAATATATTTTCATTGTAAAAAGTTCAGACAGTGTAGATGTATATAAACTAAACACAGAAAGCGTTTTTCTCCTGTGTAATCCACAGCTTGCCCTGGAGGAGGAAACTGTTCACTCATCTAGCGTTTCCATGACACAAATGTAAAAACACACGTGGATTTTTATTTATTTATTTATTTTTATTTTTATTTATTTATTTATTTTTTGTGGTACTGGGGATCGAACTCAGGACCCTGCGCTTGCTAGGCAAGCGCTTATTCCACTGAGCTATATCCCCAGCCCCTACACGTGGATTTTTAAAAACACAAACAGGCTGATGTTATTTGCTTTCTGTGTATATCTTGGAGTGTTTGGGATTTTTTAGCATAGTTACATTTTCATCCAGCTCTTTGCTACACACTATTCCACAATATGAGCCAACTAGTTTTCCGTTGCTGGAATTTAGATTGTTTCCAGCCTTCCGATATTATAAGTAATGCTTGGAGACATTATAGACAATGCCATATCTATGTAGCCTTGAGTATATGTATTTATTATTTTAAACACTGATGTTTCTGGTAATACAGTCTTTTTTTTTGGCGGTATTGGGGATCGAACTCAGGACCCTGCGCTTGCTAGGCAAGCGCTTATTCCACTGAGCTATATCCCCAGCCCCTGGTAATACAGTCTTAATTCTTAGCTCGTTTCAGACTCGTTTCAGATCCTCGTGTATTTAAAGCCTGACACTTTCCCTAGACCTTTTTTAAAACTCATGTTATTATATATGTTCCAATATAACAAATTAGAATATATGAATAAATAAAAATAATAAAAAATTTAAAATTATTTATAATCCCTCTGCATCAGACTCGTTACAGTTGTATTACGTAGTCTCTCAGACTTTTACAAATACCCTCTAGGTCTTTTTTAGAAATTTGTGGCTTAACATTTGGCATATCACGATATGTTTTAACATGATAATTTGAGCATAAATAATATTGTCTGTCATAAGGTTGCATTATTACTTTTATGTGTTTGATTGGTTTTATTCTTGTACATGAAAACGTGTTCACTGTTAGTGATTATTGGGCTTTTTGAAGAGTTGGCAATTTTGAATGTAGTTGGGCTTAATCTGAGAATGCATGGCAATGCCATTTTGCATGATAGTCTTGGACTTCTGGAGCCTTTAAAGACATTAGCTCCTGACAGTCTCTTTTCATATGCAGTGTTCACGAAATTCATGTGAAGATATCTGGTGCACCTTGCGCTTTTCCTTAGGTCAGGCACCTTAGTCTCTAATGCTTTACCTTTCCCTTTTGGAGTGTATTTGCATGTCTTTCATTTGTAGAAAAGAACAAAACTGCCATTGCATGTTTCGATTCACTGTTTAGAAAACACTTGTCAGTTTCCTTGATGCTAAACAAAGTGTTACAGAAAGTCAAGTTTGAAATGCATGCATTAGCATAATGTTAATTAATAATTATCATGAATAATTATATTTCATGCCCATAAAAAAACCCTTTAAAATTCCAGCTGTCAAAATATATTTGCCAACCTCATTAAGTGGTCTAAAATAACTTTCGTATTTAAATTCAAATGTGGAGGCCGTTGTTCTGAAAACTTCATATTAGAACTGCCTTCTTATTTGTAAATAGTTTGACTTACTGTCAGGATTAGAACATACTTTGAGTTTATGTGTTGAAAGTATTTTTTGGAAAAGTCCACAGAGTAATTACATGTTGGGTTATGTTTTCATATTGATTCCCATTTTCCTTTCAAAAGTGAAGTTTCTTTAAAAAAATTTTTAGGTCACAATTGGCAGTCGTCCAGGAAGCGTTAAATCTTTTTCTGAGTGTGGTTTATAGGTAGTTAAATCTCCCATATTTCCCTCAGAACTTAGTGATATGTAATCTTTTTAAGTGCAAGTAAAGTCAAGAAAAGTATGTAATTTCTTCCCATTTCATTAGAAAGTTGATTTATTTAAAGGCTTGCTTCTAGGAGTAATATTCTTGAAGTGATAATTTTTTCTATTAAAGAACAATGGTACTGAAATTGAGAACTACATAAAGTAAAAAAAATCATTTTGGGTATTTAATTTTATTTATTTATTTATTTATTTATTTTTGCGGTACTGGGGATTGAACTCAGGACCCTGTGCTTGCTAGGCAAGCGCTTATTCCACTGAGCTATATCCCCAGCCCCACTAATTTTGGGTATTTAAGATGGGAATGTAAAGTGTTCAGTAATATGATTTTAAAAACTGAGAGATTAATTTCAGTGATAACTGCAGGACTGGTAAGAAAGCAGATGTGTAATCAGGGCAAGAAGAAAGTGGCAGGTACAGCAAAGTTGTCATCTTTCTTTACTCATTAACCTATTTTAGTAAATAATTTTGCCCTTCTTGGGCTGGGGATATAGCTCAGTGGAATAGGCACCTGCTTGGCAAGCACAAGATCCTGAGTTCGATCCCCAGTACCACAAAAAAAATATATATAATAATAATAATTTTGCCCTTCTCTTCCATTGGTATGAGGCATCTGGTTGCTTACAGAAAAATGATTTTATTTAATACGAAATATCATTGTCCATTTTTTAAGCTTTTCCTGTTGAAGACCAGTAGAATCCAGGCATAAGTAGGCTAATTGTTGTGTTAGAGACTTTGCCACAATCCAGATGAACAAGTAGTCATTTGGGATTTGGGGTGGAACTTTTTCAGCTCTATTTTAAGCAAGCCACTTCTGTATTTCTTTGAAATTCTTCAGTCACTTTCATTTTGCTGGGACAAAATATCCAATACCTACAACTTTAAGGAAGAGAGGGTTAGTATGGTTCACGGTTTTAGTGGGTCCAGTCCATGGTTAGCTGACTCCAGCGCAGAAATGGCATGGTGGGAGGGCGTGATGAAACATAGTTGCTCACTGTTATGGCAGCAGGGAAGCAGAGAGATGGGGAGGGTGGGGACAAGAACATGCTCTTGCAAGTCATACACATAGTGGCCCTTCCTCTGACTAGGCCCCGTCTCCTAATGGTACATTTGGCTGTGGATTCATCAATGAATTAATCCATTAATGAGTATCCACCCCTCATTATCCAGTCACCTTTAAAAAGCTCCCATCTCTAAGATATAGGAGACTTTTGGTGGACATTTTAGGTCTAAACCTTATCTTACTGATTTTGTCATGAGAACAGCTTTGAGCAACACACTCGTGAGGTGCTGAGGTTTCATGTAATTAGTTTTCTGCAGTAGTAATTATATTCATTTAGTAACCATGGAGTTTTCTAAATACCTTTAAGAATAACTACTGTGCTTTGGTAATTGCACAGTTCAGGTATAAAATTGACATCTTAAACTGGTGTTTTCAAGCCCAGCATTTGATTAATAAATGGTTAACTGCAAAAAAAAAAAAAAAAAAAAAAGAAGGAGTTATGATCCCATGTGCTCAAGAAGATCCTTGTACAGTACTTAAAAAGTAAATCCTAGGCCCAACATGCTTGAAGGTTGCTTGAGCCCAGGAGTTTGAGACCAACCTGGGCAGCATAACATGATCCTATCTCAAAACAGACAAAACCTGCATGTACTTTTAAAAAAATTGTTTAAAGTACTTCACTACTTTATAAAGTAAGTTGAATAATTAAAAAGATACTGCCATTTAGAGTGGAAATTTTATTTAGAAGGCTGATCCTGTAGTTATTAAGCCAGTAATGAAAGCAGAAAAATTAACCTTCTTGTGTGAAGTTACTGTAAAAATGCACGGAGAGGAGAATTTCTAAGTTTAAATACAGTAGTAATGAAAGAACCGTGCTGTAAAATCCAATAATGATTCCAGAAAAATAATTCTCTGAGGTTTTTCTTTCTCTAGATACAATTTTTTTATCATCTTATATCCTGTTGGAGTTGTTGGTGAACTTCTCACAATATACACTGCCTTGCCATATGTGAAGAAGACAGGGATGTTTTCAATACGACTTCCTAACAAATACAATGTCTCTTTTGACTACTACTATTTTCTTCTTATAACCATGGCTTCATATATACCATGTAAGTATATATTTATTAGTACTCTGATTTAATATATATGGAAGTTTTGGGGAAGGTATAGTAAGCTAGTTTAATAAGAAAGGAGAAATAATTAGAAATAATAGCTTACAAACACTTTTAAAACTTCTGTTCAACCCCACATTTATTCATAGTGTAGAATAATTGAAGGAGGGGTGAGTCAGAGATGTTCTAGTAGCTATAAGTAAAAAGGTAAAAAGTTAACACATAAATGGTTACTTTTTGAAAGGCTTTTAAAATGTGCTTAGTGTGATTAATTTTTTAAAGGGAAAGAAAAGTAAATCATGTGCAAAGTATGGGTGCCTCAGTGTGCTGTTCATAAGCACTTAGAATTAGGTGTCTGAATATAAACATTCTGTTTGGGAAATTTTCACATCATTTCAATCCATTAAGTATACTTGGGAAAATCATCTAAGAGCTCTTTAATCTCATTTGTGTTGCTCTGTGTGCTTGAAGATAAGCTGCTTTTCTTAAAGTATTTCTGATAATTCCGCCTGTTCACTAATTTGTCATCTCATCCAGTAGTTGCAGTGAATTGGTGAAGCTTTACGCACTTTAGTACTAATAATGAGGTTAAATTTGATAGTTATTAGGTCAAATTTGATAGTCACTAGCAAGATATACCAAGGTTTCTTGTTTTTTGGTACCAGGAATCAAACTTGGGACCTTGCACTTGCCAGGCAGGCATTTGTGCCCCTGAGCTGTGTCCCCGGCCTCACAAGATACACCAAGGAGGAGTGAGGTTGTTATGTACCCCTGTATGCCTTTCTCTGTAAGTTAGAGACTTAAATGTCAGTGGGATGAGAAAGAAGAGGAGGAAAGTTTACAGAGGCTGACATTGCCATTGGCACCGTATAGAGTATTTCATCTAAAGGGGATGTGCTTAGCCAGCCCCTGGAGGCCTGCAACTTTGACACATTTCTAAAACCCTGGGAAGTAGTGGTCAAAGAATGTTTCCCTACTCTGTCTTCTTCCACTGCTTCCCACCTCAACCAGTCCAGGGTTGCTGAGGTGGGTGTGCTCTCACTGCTTGTCACAACTCCTGCTTTTCCCAGAAGCCTCTGGTCAGTGGTAACAGGCCCTGAGCCAAGCCAGGACTTGCATAGCTATCTGTTGTCTAGTTACGGGTGTGGGCATTGGGTTCTCACCTTCCTCATCACTACTGAGGTATCTCCACAGAAACCTGGAAAATAGTTGTTTGAAGCTTCAAGTCATCAGTAACTTTGTTTCTGTGGTACTCAGGATTAAACCCAAGGCCTTGCACATACTAGGCAAGCATTCTGCCACTGGGCTGCCCTTCCAACCGTTCTTAAATTTCATTTTGAGACAGGGTCTTGCCGAGTTGCTCAGGCTGGCTTTGAACTGGCCTCAACATCCCAAGTAGCGAGAAATCTGCATCACTGCATATAGTTTTTTTTTTTTCACTTTTATTTTAAAAGTAAAAAAACAAAAACATATTAATGAACAGACACAAAGTAGCATAAGAATAGCACATTCAAAACTGAGTTACAGACAAGGTGACAGGGAATCAACAATGGTTGTTGCATTACATATTGATAACTTCGAAGTGTATACTCAGGAAAACAGATATAGACATGCACAATTGATCAAACAAATAATCATCAACTATTCCTCACAATAAAGTGACCTAAGTCCGTAGTACAGCTAAGTTAGATATGTTGCATATACATACATACTTACATACATACATAGATAATTATCCCTTCCTTTTTCGTTTTTTTATATAAATTTTTTTAAAGTGTGAGAGAAAAAGAACTCCATCAACAAAAAAAAAGAGGAAAGCATTAACAAAGAGACACAAAGTAGCACTATAACAGTATAATCAAAACTGAATCATAGACAAAGCAACAGGAAACCAACAATAGTTGTTGCACTGCATATTGATAACTTCAAAGTGTATGCTCAGGAAAACACACATAGACATACAAGATTGATCAAACAACCAGTCATCAACTATTCCTTACCATTAAGTGACATAAGACAATAGTAGAACCATGTTAGCCATCTTGCACATATGTATATACATACAAACATACATACATTTTTGCCTCTTTCTTTTCTCCTTTCCCTCATCTCAACTGTTCTTTACTTTTGAACAGATTTCCCTCGTGTCTCTTAGTTTATATTCCCACCCTCGGGTTCTTACACAAGTGACAACAATACGGTGCTTGCACATGTACCTCTGATTTATTTCACTTATGAGTATGGTGTCTAATTGTGACCATTCACTGCATATAGTTTAAACCAGTATCTTTTGTCTGTGTTTGTTAGGTATCTTGGAGGTGTAGGCTGTGATCTGTGCCAGCACTGACTTCCCAACTTACCATGCAGTTACTGAGAGTCCTACTTCTCAGACAGCAGTTGGCCAGTGGGAGATGTTTTCACTCCATTCTTGATATTAGCAGAAGTAGCAACCAAGTTTACTTTGCTTATTAAGTCCTTTGCTAATGATATGTATTAAAAGTGCTGTTGGAGTAATTTTTATACTCAAAAGAAATGGTGTCTGTCATTCACTAATGAGAGCATTCTGGATGAGAGAGGTTGAGCGAATTGCTTAAAAAATCAACCAGCTGGTAATACTAAGATTTGAACTCAAGCTCATGTCTTCTACTGAACTATATGGATTATTATGGAAGTATAATAATAATCAGGATTATTATTATACCCCAGATTATTATGGAAGTAATGTAATAACTGATCAGTTAGCTTTAACTCTAGGACCTGGATATACTTAGGTTAGAAGTATAATATGATAGTTATGTTGATCGAGATGGGAGGTACCTAAATTTTAAGACTAACTGCTGTTTATTTTTGCTCTGTTTAAACTAAGTTCTCAAAATAAATTTTTACATAAAGTTGCCTAAGTGAGATATTCTAAATTTGTTGTGTGACTAGGTTCCTTCGTTCACTTACTCTATTTATTGTTTTTACATTTATGTGTTTATAGCTGGTGTCAGTTTGTTTAGGGACCACCGTTTATGTTGTGATTGAAATCATTGCTTCAGACTGGCTCAAAATGGTCTCCAAATTTGGGCAGATGACCATCTATCCAATTATGATCATGTATATTTATGTGTTTGTTTATAACAGACCTCCCTTAGCCGTGCTTTCAGGAGCATGTACTCTGGGCCTGTTTGGAGGACCCTGTTCTGGTTCTTCTGAGGAACCCAGAGAGCTTCTCATTCTATAGCGCATTCTGCAAACCTGGGCCCATGGCCTTGGCTGCCCACAGAGTGCTGAGACCATGCCTCGAGCCCGCACGGGTCTAATCCCTCCTCTGCTACCCTGAGTGCCAAGTGTGTCACCAGTGTGTGCAGCGCTGGGGTCAGAGTGGCTTGGGAAGGATTGGATGAACTTGGGTGTGTGCACTGCGATGTCTGCACGTGTACAGAAAAGGAGGCAATTTGGGACTTGCTTTCCCTGGTTCTAGCACAGTATTTCAAAGCGTTGCTAAATTCAAATTTAAACATGGGCTTTAGGGCATTATGAAGGTATATTTATTAGAATACTAAGTTTTCTTAAAAAAGGAAACTTCAGCTGTGGCATTACAATAGTTAGGGATGTGGTGTGTGGACCTCCATTCACATGCTTGTCCTTAGTTCCATAAATCTTAGGAGGTAGCAGCAGTATACAATGAACATACTCCCAAACTTTGCCACATTTATCAGTCTCGAGCATAAATAATTGAAAACAATGCCTTATCTTTTCTTGTTTTCTTTTTTTTCAATCAAGTGTTTCCGCAGCTCTATTTTCATATGTTACGTCAAAGAAGAAAGGTGCTTCACGGAGAGGTGATCATAGAGAAGGATGATTGAAGATCCCGACAAACAAGGTGCTTTTTCCAGAATAACCAGGACTACTTGAGTCCAAGTTTTAATAACAAGAATAAAAAACTCCAGGAAAGATCACAGATTGTATTTCTTAAAATATAATTCAAAACTCATGGTGTTTACCTATGTTTGTCTTCATATCATGTCATGTCTGTTTTTTATAAGAACTGTGCAACTGTTATCAACTCTTGGGTAGGTTGTGATCATTCAGGAAATAATTGGATGTAATGTGGGGGGGGAACATTGTGTGAGTTTCAGTTAATTTTTTGCAACATATGCTCAAGGCTTTTTAAATGTTTAGAAATTAATTTCATAACAATATTGTGACACCTGCCAGTGATACTTATGTAATACTTACAGATGAAAATAGAAAATTACAATAACTTGCTGATGTGTTGAAACCCACAATCTGTTTTTCAAATTATAAGCAAATGTTTATGATAAATAATGGTATTTGAAAGTGAATAATTTGCTGTAGTGATACTTTTACTATAAAGTAGCAGGATAAACCAAACATAATTTAAGATGTCACAATGTGTTTTTTTTGTGTGTGGAAATAAAACCAAAGGGCCTCACACATGCTGGGAAAATGCTGCATCACTGAGCTATACCCACAGCCCCAGGAAAATATTCTCTGAAAATATTTCTAGGCCGCTGAAATTGGAAGAATTGTTTTTACTATTTAAAGGCAACATTTGCAACTATTTTTTAATCTTTAAGAAATTAGAAAAAATGTAACTATATACTTTTTCCCCTGCTTAAAGAATATGATGTCTGATCTTAATACTGTACTGAAATCTCTGCTTGGGAAAGTCTGCTCCAGACTGTGGAATTAGCTTATAAAAATCATGTTACGATAATCCCTTGTGGTATTTACATATCTAAAAGTTTCCAGATCTGATGTGAAACAGACTCCTTTTATTCTGAATTCCACTGGATAGCAGAAAAATCTTTTAGAAAGCTCCTGTCCTCATGTTTAATAAAAGGATACCCTGAGTTTTAATTCTTAAATGGATCCTTTAAAAATTTTCTCTCCTACATGAAAGTATGCTGATTTACTGACCAAGTTTACAGAGAGAACAAGTGTGTAACGGAAAAAGTGAAAGAACTTGTGGCTGCTGTAGATACCCAGCTAGAGTTCTGCCTTAAATGTTCTCTACTGTTTACATTTACAATCACTGGTAACATTACACTTTTCAAAATCACTTGATGGTGTGTTGTTGTCTTCTTTATGGCCTGTTTTCATCTAGATATTGGGAGTTCTGAATAGTTTCACACTTATTTTAAGTAATTTCATGAAAGGTGCTATTTCTCTTGTTATGTTACATTTTATTATTTTCTCTGCAGCTGAATATCTTGAAGAGCAATATATATTAGGTTACTGTGTCTCAAAATGTAACTGTTCATTCTGTTCTTACACAACTTGGGCAGTTTTTGTCTTGAAGAATTTTTCAGGGAGTTTCCCTCCTATGGCAATGTAGTATATGAAATTCACATACTTGATGAAATATGTCTTGTGAAAAATATTTTAAATGCTATTCCTAAAATTTGATTTAATTCAACTTTTCCTCCCTCCAAGCATCTGTAAATCTTTTTTTTTTTCCTCTGAACTTGTGGAAGATCTTGAAGTGAGAATTGTGATGAATAAAAATGAAAACACATCAAACCATTTGGTGACTACATTAATATACCTAAGACATGTTTAAACCTTAGATTTATTATGTTTATCTTCTATAGTGAACCAATTCAAAACTGTCCCTTGTGTAGGAAATAAAGTGCTAAAGTAATTTGATTTTAAAAAGAAAAAATACTTGAATTCCTCTGTGGTGTCTCCTGTGAATGCATTGCCTTTTAACTTTCTCCTTAATTCAGGCTTTGAGTAGGCAGGTCAGTCTTTGACCGTACCACCCTGGCTGCTCCTGGTCCGGCCATACCACTCTGAATGCGCCAGATCACATATGAATAGGCAGATTGCAATATATAAACTTGATACTAACACAGCAACATCCCTGGTAGTTATAACTTACCAAAGTGCATGTCAAAATGAACATAAAGTCATTTCCATCAAAAGCCTTGTTACTTGACACCTGTAGATTTTTAGAAGTGTTACTTTTGATGTTTAGATATTTTAAACATCTAATTAGTATGCTGCTACCCGTGGGTTTCTTGTGATAGAGCGCAAGTGATAACAGAATCTTTTAGTAACCCTCCCCCACACAAAAGTTTCTCGTTTATTTTGTGCCTACCGTGTGGGAAGTACCTTTGTAGGCATTAACATCTTCCTTCGGTGTTACAGCTCTCCACCTTACTCATTGTCTCCAGCACAATAACCAGATTAGAGTGGTTAGTAAACACATTGCAAAATAACTAGCTGGGCTTTATCAAAATACAGTGTGTCGGTGGTACCAGGCAGAGTTGCTTTCGTTGGGGTGCCACAAAATAGGGCCACATTCTGACTTAGCTGTTTTCAAACAAAATCAGTGATAGATTATGCAGGTGAGAAAACAAATCATTAAGTGATCATGAAAGGAAAAATACCTAAAAAGCAACATTTTGAATACCTTTCAAATACATATGTGAAATGCAGAGGCATTTTCCTTTAACATACATAGAGACCTGGATTACACATAATTGACAGAAAAACAATCCCACAGTTTTATAATTTCAAACATGAAGTTGTTGATACCGTAGATTTCAGAAAAATTAAATTTGATCATAATTTTAGTCTACATTTATGAAATATTTAGCTATTGGTGGTTCTAGATAGGAAGTTTAAGAATACAAAGAGTTTAGATCTTTAGTGTTCTGACTATAGCTTTAACATAGTTTTCTCACTTTTACTTTGGAATAATTTTAAACTTACAGAAATGCTGCTAGAAAGAACTATAAAGCCTTTGCTTAAGTTCCTCACCTGTGAAGTTTTCCTCATTTGCTGTAATGTTGTCTTTCTGTAATATTTTGAGAACCATTTCAAAAGTGCATTTCCTGAGAACAAGGACCCGCCCTGTATTGCCAAAGTTCAGTGATCATAATCAGAAAGTCAGCATCAATGTGTACCTTTACTCTGAAGCTCTTACTCCAGACTTAGTGTGTTTGGTGGCACACATCGGTGTGTTCTGGCTCAAGATCCAGTCCGGCTTCGAGGATTAACATTTTCTTGTCGTCTCTTTCACTCTACAGAAGTTCCTTGCTTTGTTCTTTGCCTTTCCTAACTTTTGACACTTTGAACAGTACGGAACAGTTTTGTAGAAACCCTCTCAGTTTAGGTTGGTTTGGTGATTTCTCTTGATTAACTTGTGTACCTTTGGGCAGAAATATTGATTTGTTCTGTTTTCCTGTAGTATTAACATTGATTTTTTAGGATTTTTTTTGGGGGGGGTTAGCTGCAAAGTAATAGCTAGGTATGTTAATAATAGAAGGTCTTTTGTTCCAACTCATAGGAGTTTGTAAAATGAGGTGTTGAGATTTTTTTTTACTAAATTAATGTGCCTGTGCTCTGATAAACATGAAGATTGATGTCTTTTTCAAGTGTATAAAGTGTACCAAATTATTTCCGGTATATTATTAATTTTTTTGTATTGACTTTTATGCCATTCAGTTATGCTCTGTAAAATTCCGTGATTAATGAACGTAACTTCCATTTTGCTTAGAAATTCTTAACTACAGCCTATGACTCTGTAGTCTTACTATTTAAACTGTCTTGCTAAAGTTGTGTGTAATGCAGGGTTAAGATTGCTATAAAAATACATTTTTGTGTGAATGCCCTTCCCTAACAATGTAAAATGCAATTTATACAACGTAAACATTTTAAAAATTCTTAAATCCACTTAACCCTCTGTGGTTTAAGTTAGAGGATAATGATTATAGAAAAATGGTTTTCAAACCACAGCTTTCATCTGAGGGCTTGTGTCCTTCCATTGAAATTGCAGCGTGAGCAGTCCTGAAGCAGGGAATTTTGTGTTTTTAACATGGTGTAGGCAGTTTAGTGGTCTCACCAGCTGTTCAAAGAAGCACTTCAGTAAATATCAAGGGCAAAAAAATACATATCTTATTAAATGCCATATTCATTGTATTTAATAGAACTGAAGAGAATCAGTATTCCTACAGTCATTCCTTATAAAAATGAAACCACAGTTTTAGGTTTAATAAAAGAAAAATATATTTCTGTGATAGGAAGTACTAAGACATCTTGTATATGCTTTTAAAGCATATTTTATATCCATACAACTTATCTGTTCATTCACCTAAGCATAAGACAGATAACAATAGTAAAATCCAATCAGGTTTTGTTGTTGTACTGCATTTTAATGACATGAAATAAGATTTTACATTAGAGCCTATATTAAAAGATTTTTTATATAGAGATATTGCTAATTGAACAGAACTGTACAGAACTAATTTTGTACACAAACACAGACACACACACACACACACATCCTGAGAGGATTATGTCAAGATTGTGGGAAATGTATATGCTTCTGTTTTTGAGAAATATGGATGACAGAAAGTAATTATAACTTGCCTGGATGATTTTTTAATTTAATCATAAATTGACTGAAATAGGTTTGTGGCTAAATTGATGTGTTCAGAAGCTAGTTTTATTGAGTTAAACTTTAAGTGAACTTTATTAAGACTCCTACAACACAAATTAATCTTAAGAATTGGGGAAATAGAAAGATTAATTTACATTGTGTACTCAAGAAGAAAAAATGACTTAAGGAATTTTCCTCTCCTAGAATGATTTTTGAGTATCAGATATCAATTTTTTGCAAAGCTGAAGCTAGGTAACATGCATAGCATTGGCTTCAAAATCTGCCATTACTTTTTGTTTTAATTTTGACATCAGTATCTTTCAGATATTATATATAGAATCTGAATTGATAGCGTGAAAAGCATATTTTTATGAGTTAAAAGTTTTAAAAGTTCAAAATGGCAGAATAATTTTTTTGTAGTAGATACTATTTGTAGTAAGTAGCATGAAATAATGATAGGTAGCAAAAAATAGGTGTGACCAGAGCTAGTAAAAAGGGTTTTTTAAAGAAAAAAAACAAACATTATTTTGTGCCAGGCATGCTACTGCACCCCTGGAATCCTAGCACTTAGGAAGTTGAGGTAGGAGGATTGCCTTGAGTTTGAAGACAGATTGAGCTACATAATTTAAGATCAGCCTGGAGGGCAGAGGAAGACATTATCTCAAAAAACAAAAACAAAACAGAACAAATGTTATTTTGAAAAAAACGCTGATTATTTTTTCTTCCTTTTTGGTACTGGGAATCAAACTCAGGACTTTGCACTTAGCAAGTGCCACTGACCTAGCTATATGGACATCTCAAAACATTGATTATTTTACAGATCATATGTTCATAGTTATGAAGCATTTTTGGCCCTGGGAAGTTGCTAATTATCATGCTTATAATGTTATGTTTTATATACATGTTTATTCACACTGGTTTTGAAAAATATTTTTAAAATACTGTGCATTAACTTTAGGTGCATACATGCCTTATAAACAGTCATGAGGCTTCCTTTAAAATGCTTTTATTTGGGTAAACATTAAAAGAAATCATTACTACATTTGTAGTTTTAGTGATAATTCTAATTTTGTAGTGAATGAAGTGGATTAATTTAAAGCAATAAATACTTTCGTTAGGGATGAAGAGTATCTGGGTTGGGGTGAAACTGTAGCTCAGTGGTACAGACCATGCTTAGCATGTGCAAAGCCCAGAGTTTGATCCTTGCATCACAAAAAGCTCTGTGTGTGTGTGTGTGTGTGTGTGTGTGTGTGTGTGTGTGTGTGTGTGTGTATTATTGTCAGTAGATTCTGATGAGAGGAATCTTAAAATGTATCAGACACATTCAGTGGTGGAATGGTGAATGTGCTGGTGCTTGGAGGTGAAACACATCTGATTAGGGAAAAAGTACTCAACTCTCCTAACTCTTAAAAGCCCTCATCTGTAAAACAGGACAGGTGGTTGCCAGAAGAGCAAACCAAGCACAGAGCATGGCAGGTGCAAGTACTCAGTAAGTATTGGTTGTTCTTAAGGATATTGTTCCTATTATGATTGTATAACAACTGATTTAATAGGCAAAATTTTAAAAATGATACCAAACTCACTTGTGTTTTGGGCAGAATCTTATTCATAGATGGTAATTTTGGTAAAATTTTCTTTTTGTATACTTTTTCTACACTTACTAATTTCAAAAGGTTGCCTATTTTAAAGCATTTTCTTTATCTTGAGTTAGAAATAGAAGGTCATAGTTTTATCTTGTATAGAATAGGGGAAAGAAGCTACCTGTGGGTGATATCCTGGTCATAGTTTTCACCGGTGATAGCTTTCAAGCCAGCCTAGGCTTTCTTGGCCAGGTGTATGGGGAAGGGAGTGGAGGACTGATTCTCTGCCAGGAGCCCTAGAAATAGGATGTGCAACTATTGCCTATGACAGGAGACCCTTTTAGACAATTCTGTGGTGTCAGCATATGGTTAATAGTTTGAATGAATTGAAGATTATGAAAATTTTATAGGTTTCTCAGATGAGTTCCTTAGTCAGAATATGATGAAATAATCTTGTTTGGAACTGCTTTCTGCCAGGGTTAGTAATAAGATAATTTTCCAAAAAAGGAACTTAATCTCATTGTCCAATGTCCTCATTTAAAAAAATAGGTGGACATTTCTTTCATCCTAAATGGTCTGCAAAATATAGATCATGAATTATCTGCTGTCATTTCTAATCTGAAAGCCAGATGAATGAGTTGGTTAGAACTGACTGAGGTCCAGTGGCCCAGGCGTTGTGGTTGAGTGCATAAAGTGCACTGATTCCAGAGCGAGCCTCAGAGCTTCTCTGATCTGCTGAGAAAGGACAAAGCTCAAATGATGAATGAAGCAGTAGAACAGTCTAAGCTCCTGTTCAGTTCTTCTCTTTACCCCGGGGCTTAGGGCACTGATCAGTTTAGTGTCTGTTTAGATCTTTATACTTGCACAGTAGGCATTATTTGTTTTACACCTGATACACACTCATACACACACATACAAGATATGCAACTGATACATGTTCTATAAGTTTAGTGTTGCACATATTGTCTTGGAGATGAATGTGCATATTTATGTATATGTACATCTGTTTCATGCATACTTTTCTATTGATAAGCATTTTATTTATGATTTATTTATAAATGTACACAGACAACTATAATGAAATGGCAATGCTAAAATATTAATATTTTATCAGTGATCTATTCAGTGATCTGATCTGGGAAAAATTGGATGATCTATTCACTTAAATTTATTATGTACCAGGCCATATTTTAATGATCTACTCACTTAAATTTATCATGTATCAGGCCATATATTTATCTCATTTTCAAATAACTGAACAATGAAGTACATATATACCATTTCATAAAATATTTTACCAAATGAGGAGTCTTGGGTTAAGTAACAGAAACAAGTATGTGGTTGTATTTTCCTACAGATACATAGAATTCAACAACAAATGTATGCACACTTTAAGAATTGTACAATTTATTTTCAACAGACGGTGTTACCGTCATATGGGGGACCCTAGAGAATATCACATATCACAGAAAACCACTACACTGCTGGCCCTTAGAGAAGAGATGGAAAATGAATGTGCAGCAATCTCACTGACCAAGGGTGCCCAAGCAGCAGTGTGCCATATTAATAAATTTCTGGAAGTGAATGGCATCACCTTGAGCACCTCTTGTAGAAGCCAAAGGTAACTTGTTTCAATCTGATGATGTCTCAATCAATTTCGTATTAAAATATTTATACATCTTTCTTTTCCTGAAGTGTGTATACGTTTTTGTTCACAGACTCTGTATATATATCCATATGAAAAATTCCTAAGCATAACTTTATAAGGTTAGAGGGAACACTTGAAATTGTGGCAAATGCTGCTGAACTGTACTGCAAACAGCCCAATCACAAGGTATAGGATCATATTTCCTTATACGCTTACACCAGGTAGTGTAAATTTAAAAATTTCCAACCTATACTTTATTATTAAAATAACAGCTTTTTAAAAATCAAACTAAGTTTATTGGTACATGTAAAATATACATAGTAATCACAGTCATCAGAGGGAATTTGTACCTGTACATGACGTACCTTGGTTCTTTCTTCCCAGTCCCCCTCCTCCCTTCACCCCTTCCCTTCCCTATTTACAAAGTGTTGCTTCCATTTTATCTTTTTATAAATCTTTTTTTACCTTTTGCCTTCTTTTATCCTTTCTCCCTCCGTAGTTCCTCTTTCCCTCTGAACAGTTTCTTCCCATTTCACAATATCTGTTGTACATTTTGGTCCTTGTTTACTCTTTCACATTCTCACACCAAAGAGGCAATGCAATATCTACACATGTGAGTCCAATTTATTTCACTTTAGAATATGGTCTCAGGTTGCATCTATTTACCTAGAAATGTCTCAAGTTTATTCTTTATGGCTGAGTAGTGCTCCACTGTATTAAAACACCACATTTTTTAAATCCATTTTTTAGTTGATGGGCATTTGGGTTGTTTTCAAGATTTAGCTATTACAAACTGTTGCTATAAACATGGGTGTGCATATAACAGTGTGGTGTTTTCAAAAAGGAGATCAAAGATGATATCAGAAAATGGAAAGATATCTCCTATTCATGGATAGGAAGAACATAGTGAAAATGGCCATACTCCCAAAATTACTAGACAGATTTAATGCAATTCCAACCAAAATACCATTAGCATACCTCACAGAACTAGAGAAAATATTCCTAAAATTTGTTTGGAACCAGAAGAGACCTACCAGAGCAAAAATAATTCTTTGCAATGAAGGAAAGGCAGAGGATATCACAATCCCTGACTTAAAATTATACTACAAAGCTACTGTGACAAAAACAGCATGCTACTAGAAAAAAAAAACACAAAGCCAACAGAGGATCAGTGGAACAAAGTAGAAGATACAGAAACAACTGCAAACCCACTCAGCCACCTTTGACAAAGGCACCAAACATGTTCACTGGAAGAAAGATAGCCACTTTAATAAATAGTGCCTAAAAAGCTGGCTTTCCACATGTCAAAACACTAAAGCTAGACTCTTGTCTTTTAACATGCACTAAAGTCAAAATGGATCAAAGATCAAAATATTAAAACAGAAACACCAAAACTGCTGGAAGAGACATAGGTGTAGGCAAAGATTTGATGAACAAAACCCTGATCACATGGGAAGTAATATAATCAACAACTGAATATCGTTTAATGTTTATTGGTTATTTTGATATTTTGTGAATTGTTCTATATGGTTTGATATTCTCTTGGAGGATTGGTCATTTTAACTGGTTTATAAATGCATGTGGGATTTACTTACGTGCATCTTTCTACTTGGAGCTTGTGTTTAGCTTTGTTTTTAATGCTTTTGTCTTACAGGACATTTAAATTTTTGTGCACCCAATCTTCATCTTTCCCTTGATCTTATCTTTTTATTAAGAAGATGTAGACACCTCAAAGTCCTAAGTACATGTTCTCTTCTGTCCTTCTATCACGTCACTCTTTTCATTTGAAGTTTTGAACGTTTATGGTATGGGAAGGGGGCTGGGGATATAGCTCAGTGGAATAAGTGCCTGCCTAGCAAGCGCAGGGTCCTGAGTTCGATCCCCAGTACCGCAAAAAAAAAAAAAAGAGCTCTAGGTATGGGTAGGGATTTAATCTTATTTTGTCTGAACAGGGCTCACATCATCCTAGCAGAGTCATGGACTAGATGTTCTCTTTTCTCACCAAAATGAAGAGACGCCTGGCGCACTTTTCGTCTCAGGGTTACTTGGGTGTACACTCACCATTAGGAGCCAAGGGAGAAGACTCAGACTCATTACACACGGAGGGAACTTGTGTTCCTGTTCCTACTTTTGCTTCTTTTTATTCCTTGTCTCTTCAAACACAAGCATGAACCTACTTCCATTCTGAAATTAAAATATTTGGTGGAAAGGAAATGAGTAAAAGTCCATTTTTGATCTTGTTTTTTTCTTCCTATAAGCGACACCGTCAGTGATAAGTGGCATATTTGGCCATTTATGAACTTAGGAAAGAGCCACTGTGTTCTACATCTTTGACCGCTCTGTAGGCTGTTTAGAAAAACCTTTACTGGAACATACAGCATTTTAATCTAAAACTAGCAACATGTTGGAAAACCTTTTTAAAAGAAGTGTGGTTTTAAATTTGAATTCCCTAGGTTAAAAAATCCCCAAGGTAGCTAATCAGAAAAAAACAAAGAGACTGTGTATAAGATGTATGTTTTGTTTTTAAAGATGAAGTGATAAAATGTATACTTGCATACATGTAAGCATATGCATGATATGTAATGAGTGTGCATATACACCTGTATATACATAATGTATACACATAGAAATTGAAGAAAGACACTAAAAATGACAATTTCTACCCAGCAGGAGTGGGAGTAGGATTGGCCAGGTGTGGAGAAAAATTGGAGAGAAGACTTTTCATTGTTAGCATCATTTTAAATGTTCTAGCTTTTGAACCATGTAAAAATATACATTTTTTTTGAAGAAGAAATCGTCACAAATGCAGCAGGAGGTCCGATAAGGCCAGAATAAAAGGATGCCTATTACATTGCCAATTATTGGTTTAATTACAGACTTTTAAGAACATCTGTTTTGGAGTGTTAGCAACAAACACTACTGCTTACAGTGAATTAGAATGTGAATGAGAAGGGGTTTTTTTTAATATATTATTTTTGTATTACTGAAACTACCCAAAACTTAGTGGCTTAAAGCAACTATCATTTTACTGTCCTTTACCAAGGTAAATTAGTCTGGCAGGTGTTTTGTATGATTTCAGGTAAGGCTGCAGTCGCTTGGGGGCTGTACTGAGATGGAACATCCATGATGCCTTGCACACATGGCTAGCATTTGTATTGAACATGGTGTAGGACCTCAGGTGGTCCTCTCATGGGACCATCTGTGCATGGGATTTCTCTGTGGGCGGCTGACCTTCTCCAGAGGGTATTGTGTATACAGCAATAGTAAGTAATTCACAGGAATCTGCAGGTAAATTTAGCATTAACAAGTGATTTTAGTCAGTTCACTGAATACAAATCAATATATAAAGTTAATTGTATATTTTATATGCTAGCAACAACCAAAAATAATATATGAAAATGGCTATTTACAATAGCAATGAACATTCATAAATAAAAGTTAAGATAGGCAAAAGCACCTCACAGAAACCACAGAAATTAGAACATGTTCATAGAATAGGCAACTCAATATTGTTAAGGTGGTCATTCTCCCCAAGTCTATAGATTCAGTACAAAGCTAATTAAAATCCTAGGAAGATTTTTAAAAATATGTATCAATTGTCAGATTCTACAATTTGTACCAAAGTGCATAGGGACAAGAATAATCACTGTAATGATTTTGAAAATGTTTTTAGCATTTACGAGGTCAATGAGACGCCAAGTCTTACTTTATGCTTCAGTAATGTAGGCAATATGGTATTGCTGCAAAGATAGATGTAAAGAATACGGAACAAAACAGAGGCCACAAGTAGACCCACATGTGTAAGATGGTCCTTTGAATATTGGTGGCTGTGCCAGCTAGGTGTCTGTTAGAAAAAAAAGAACCTCCTTCCCACCTCACACCATATACAAAATTTAATCTGGCGTGTATCAAAGATTTTAATGTGAAAAGTAAAGTTGAGCTTCTGGAAAACATGAGAGAATATCTTCATGACCCCATGATTTCTTAGCTAGAACACACACACACACACACACACACACACACACACACACAGCTACAAAAGGGAATAAGGAAATTGGACTTCATTAAAATTAGTAGCTCCTATATATTAGCAGACTTCTTTAGAAAATGAATGGTCAGGCCGCATCCTGGGAGACTGTACTCACAGTGCAAGCATCCAACAAAGGACTACGATAGGCCAAGCACGGTGGTGCACACCTGTAACCCCGCCACTCCGCAGGCTGAGGCAGGAGGATCGCTAGGAGTTTGAGGTCAGCCTTAGCTACATAGCGAGTTCAGGGCCAGCCGGACCTGCACAGTGACACCCTGTTTCAAGAAATCCCCCCAAAAACTCTCATAAAGGAACTGTAAACCAATGAGAAAAAATACTAGAACAAGCACTTCACAAGAGAGCTTATTTAAATGTTAAATAAGCATATAAAATTGCACAAAATTACTAGGGATTGGAGAAATACAAACTAAAACCATGAGATTCAGTGCACTGAAGTAGCTAAAACCACGGTGCTGGTGCAGCTGTGGAAGAGCGGGACTTCTCATACACTGCTGTTGGAGAGGTTAAGCTGGAATACACATACCTGGGAATATAATTCCATTCCCAGATACGTACCAAAGAGAAATATTGTATACAGTCACAAAAAGATACACAAGAATGTTTATAACTTCATTCTTTGTTAAAGCCCCAAATGGAAGACAATCCAACGGTCTACAAAAAATAAGGGGATAAGATGAAATTTTGGTGTTGTTTTAATTTGCAATTCTCTAGTGACAAGTTGTGTTGAACATTTCTTCAGACAACCTGTATGTCCCTCAACAGATGAAAAGTTAAAAAAATAGGGTGTTTATGTACAATGGAGCACTACTCTGCCATAAAGAGAGACAAACTTGAGGCATTTGTAGGAAGATGGAGGCACCTTGAGACCGTAATGTTAAGGAAAATAAATAAGAGACATGCTTAAATATTGCACAGTTTCTCTGATATGTGAAACTTAAATTATAAATAAAGAGCAAAATAAAAAGATAAGTAGTAGGGAGATAGATTTTTCTCAAATTGGAAGGGGAACAAGAGATGAGCAGGGAGCGAAAGGGGTGGAAAAAGGAAGAGGTACATTTACCAACTCCACCCAAGGAGTGTGAACACGCGTGTTAGCATACACCAGAAAATAGAATAAACTTAACGCTGCGCTAAGGAAAACTCATAATGAGTAAGGCTGAGACGAGTGCTTGCCTAGCGCTCTCTGGGGCCCTGATGTTGATCCTCAGCATGATGAACAAGTTAATGAAGAGCAGTAGGCACTTTATCAGTAGCACTTCATCAATCGATAGCCAGAACCATTGCTGTTTGCGGTAGGAAGGCCGCATGCTGTAGACGCAGTGTTGAGTGCAGGAAGACAACAAAAATGTCTATTGTATTTGATTCCACTTAAAACTCAGAAATACGTAAATCTAACCAACGCTAATGGAAAACAATAATGGTGACCTCTGGTGGAGGAGCTGTTTGTTAACCAAGCACTAAGCACTAAGCTCTAAGCACTAAGATGGAAGAAAAAATTCTGCGACTACCCCAAATCTTGATCTGAAGCAGTTATAGGGGCATAGTGGTTTTCTTTAGTGGCATAACAAATTGTTGGAAACTTAGCAGTTTAAAACGGTAGTTGTTGCTGTATTATCTCACAGCTGTAAATGAGAAATTCCGCTAGGTTCAGCTGCGTTCCGCTTAGGGACTCACAAAACCAACTTTGAAAGCGCTGAAGGAATAGTCACTCCCAGGCTTATACAAGCTTTTGGTGGAGTGCAGTTCCTTACAGCTGTAGGCCTGAGGCCCCCTTCTTTGTTGACGATCAGTCCAGGGCTATTCTTAGCTTGTCAAAGGCATCACATTCCTTGTGGGGTCCCTTCCATCTTCAAAGCAGCAGCGGTGAGCCAAGTCCTGCTTACACGTGACACATTCACAGACGTGGCAGCGGGGAGTGCAGGGCTCCACAGGCAAACCCTTGCCCACTCGAATAGGTACGTATAGATATAAAAATCCATTGAGTTGGATCCTAAAGGTATGTATATTTCACCACGAGTATATTAGCTCAATAAAAATTTAAATAATAAAAATTAAGGTTATGATTATTCAAGTGAAATAGAGTTGACTATTAAGGGATAGGTATTTAATGAGAGGCAAGACATGTTTGAGCTGGGATTGAAAGAACCATTCAGACAGGACAGGTGATTAGGAGCTGGAAGGTAATTTTGCCAAAGGGGAACAGTCTGAGAAAACTTGGGAAAATAGTGCATCCAGGAAGCAGTAAGGAGTTAGCTGGAGCCAAGTGAGAGAGTGTGTAAGAGACAAGAAATGTGATGGGCAGGCTGACAGACCTGGGAGCGCCAAGCTGGATGTCACATCAGCCACAGATTAGAGTTGAAGGACTAGGGGCCAGAAGTTATTAGAAAAGTGGTACAGGAACTCAGGCAACAAAGTGAAAAAGTATTATGCTACTGGGAGTAAAGCAGTGGTGTGAGAAAGACTGGAGAAACTGAAATACAAGTGACGCCATAAAATGAAAGGTAGTATCCTGGTTTGTAGTAGAGAGTTTTAGTCCCAAATCTGTCCCGCACTTGCATGGTAATTGGATCAGTTACAGTTTGGCTCTGAGAATAAAGATATTTTCCAGACTCCTTCACAAGTAGGCATGGCTTTAGGTCATTTCTAGGCAATGGAATGCGAGTGAAATGACATGTGGCCCTTTTTGGCATGTGGGTGTGTTGCCCTCTGCCATCATCTTGGAAATCATAGATCTGAGAACTTCCCTAGAGTATAGAGCAGTAGGGTAAGGGAGCACGAGTCTCTACCTCCAGCCAACAGTCACAGTGTAAGTGTCCACTGCATTAGCACAGTGGGTGCCATTCCGATAGGCCTCGACTGAATGGGAGCACAATGAGTTGTACAGTATGTAACCTTCACAACCACACCTGGTGCTCCACAGCTCCCAGTACAGGAAGGACAGTGTATTTATTGGTCAGCTTTCGGTTGTAGGAGGAAAATACGCAGCATACAAAATTTGGAGGAAGAAAGGTTTACTGCGGCTCCTGGTTTCAGATATTGTGACCCAGGTTTGGCTGGATGTTTCCAAGGTAGAAATGACATTCAGAACAAGGTCATGGAGGAGGAAAGCCGCTCAATCCTTAGTTCAGCTATGAACTCACCAGGCAGTGAACCTATTGATGAGGTTGGTGTTTTCCCAATCCAATCACCTCTAGGCTCAACCTTTGAATATTTCTACATTGGGGAATAAAGCCCTCAATACATGAGTCTTTGGGGGACACTTTCTATTTAAAGCGTACCAGGCAGACTGAAGGAGTAAGTCTTGGGAAGCTTAAAATACCATTGCGTGTTTAAACTAGTGTTATTTTGGATCACTTGTGGACCTTCTGAACCTGTATTACTGTACAAGTAATAACAAGGTTCTAAGTCCGAAATTACGACTTTGTGTTTTAGTGTTTTATAGCAAAGAAGCGGATGTAGGAAGGAACGGTAAAGGGTAAGGGGAATTTAAGATTTCCCAAGTGAATGTTACACACAGAAAGAAGGCTGTCCCACCCTCCAGGAGCCTACTATCTAGAGGAAAAATACCTTTATGCCAATATGAGGGTTTAGAGACTATAGCCTTCAGGGAATTTATAATCTAGTGGAAAAACATATAATTGTATTTTATTTATTTTTGGTGCTTGGGGGTGAAACCAGGGTCTTGTGCATGCTAAGCTGGTGCTTTACCACTGACCTAAGGACTCAGCCCTGTTTCAGGGATTTTAATACACAGGATCGGAGTGAGGCTCTGGAGGCAATAATCTAGTAAGAAAAAGGCATTTATACCAATAACATTAATATACAGCAGAAGAGCAAATGCCAGAGGCTCTCCTGATATTAAGCAGAGTATAACTAACTAGCCTCCAGTTTCCTAATCACAACATTTGTTGGTTTTCCCTCCAGATGTCCTTAAGTTATGAGATACAATACTAATTTCCCTAGTTCGGTGCCCTAAGACATCTGGCTTTTACAGCACTTAAGCTGTTTTCCTAGTGTGTTTTAAAGAGTTGTTGCTTTTTCTCTAGAAATGAAAAAGGCAAATCAATATATTTTTATTTGCACAAGAGAATGAAAACATACTTGGCCTCAGAGGAACAAAAACATTTAATTTATTTTGCAATGATTTCTAAATATTACTCTAGAGAAGCTTATATTTATGGGTAGCATCTGAATATGACCTTTAAAGTACATTGTTTTGGTAGTTTTGTTCTAAACAGCTTCTGATAATAATGACACCCTATAAAAGAAAATGCATTTGGAAAAATAATACATGTGGGTGTACTGTTTATGTGTGAGGACTAATCACAAATCTTGCAAATCTTTTCTCAATATTAAGACCATTTATATTTGCAGTAGCAATTTACTGTATTGAGGAGCTATGTTGAGAAACACTCTGCCAAGCACTGTGATGGTGTAGCTTATAAGTCAAATTCTATGCTCACATATGATCAGTCACTGCCCAAAAGGAAGTGCAGAAACAAATACGTAAGTCACCAAAAAAATACAGTGTGTTATGTAGAGCCCCAAAGGGTTTGGATATTTAAGGGAGGAAAGGATCGATTTTTAGTGGTTAAAGCTTGAGGGCTTCATTGGAGGGACGGATCTTGAAGGATTGGTAACTTTTTCAGACGCCGGTGAGAAACGAGCTTGGAGCCGGGGCAGGTTTGGAAAAAGTGGTAGTGCAAGCCAACTAAGGCAAAGACAAGGAGCACGTAAGGTGCAAACAGAGGCAGTGTTATGAACTGTGGGATGAGAGTATCTTACTCAGATGTCTGTCACTGGGAATAAATACCTGAGAGAATAAACTTAAAATGAGAAAAGATTCATTTTGGTTCCATTTCAGAGGGAGAAGAAAGGGTGGTGTCTCAGTATTTCCTTCAAGGGCACACCCCCAATGACCTAACTTCCTCTCTCTAGGCCCAAATATTATAGGTTAGGCCACCTTCCAACAGTGCTACAGGGCCTTTGGGGGACATTTACAATCCAAACCACAAGAAAAGACAAAGCTAAACAAATGCCTTGTGTGGATTCTTGTCTCAAGAGGCATGTTCTTTACTTGGTAGGCAGACAAAGGTCATCTTTAAACATGGTAGTGACCATTATGGCTGTGCTTTAGTTAGTGTGGGAGGGCTGGGAGATGCGAGGCCTCAAAGACCAATGGTTGGAGACCAAAGAGGAACCTGCTCACTACAATATTCTTGGCCCAAAGTCCTGGGGGCTTAAGTGGAGGGAAGAGAAGTGACGGTGTAAAGGGCCCTGAGACTTTTAACACATCACCGAGAAAGCAGCTTAAGAGTTTCTGACTGGGGAGAAAGGGAAAGAGGAAATGCACACCCTAAAGTAATCCTCATAATCATTTACCATACAGCATAAACATGATCTTGTCATTGAGTACAAAAACGAAAATAGAGAAGACGTCTGTTTCCCACAAAGGTACACATTAAGAGAATCTCACATGTTAGCACTTGGCAAATGTATCCTGTTCCTCTGACCCTGTGGCCATTGTTGATGTACCATCTTCCTTCACATCATTCATGAGTTTGTTGGCTTGGCCTCCAAAATATATCCAGAATGCAAATGTATTTTATGGGTAATCCAGTCTAAGGCATTCTGTTATAGCAGCAGAAATGGAGTGAGCAAAGGTGCATGTACTTTTGTATGGCTGATCCCCAGGGTATCTTGAGAAGTGATAAAAAACTATGGGTAAGGACTTGATTCTGAGGTTGGAGGTACAAAGGAAGGGGATGGTGGCCATTCCCAAAAGGGACATCATGATAGAATGGAGGCCTACTGAGAGGAGAAGCCCAGACAATGTGCATATATTGCCCTTCTAAAGCTTTTAGTGCTCGTACAGTTTACTAGTACTTTTTCTCAGAAGCTGTAGACTGTCATGAATTTAAGAATAAATAATACTTTTGTTCTGCTCACACATCAATTTCAATTAAATTGATGGGACTGATAAATTAATGATGAATATGGGCTGAAATTTGTACACCTATTTTATTTGTAGCAGGCAAAGTTCATGGCACGATTTGTGATTCTGAAGAGTTTTAAAATTATTTTCTGAACAGAAAGTCATATTTCCAGCTGGGTGGGGGTGGGGCTCACCTGCAGTCTCAGCGCTGTGGGAGACTGAAGCAGGAGCATTGCAAGTCTGAGTACAGCATGAGTGAGTTAGCAACTTAGCAAGGCACTATCTCCAAATAAAGGAAAAGAAAACAAAAAGGAGGGCCGGTGTGGCAGCTCAGTGTGGAGGCCCTGGGTTCCATCTCCAGGCCTGAAAATAAAAACTTGCATTTCTCATCCCTTGTTTGGTTTCAGCAGACGTCAGCCATTCTCTCTGCTCTGTAAGGTGCCCACTCTGTGGGAGAGTGAGCAGTCTGAGTGCACCAACCATTGCAAGAATGTCAGAGAAAATAGCCAGCCTCTGGCACAAGGACAGCCAGCTGTCATGTCACCGATCCCAGGTTGCTGGTGGCTGCCAGACTGCGTGCTGAGACTGCAGCAGCCATGGAGAGCATCCTGGTCATTAGTGACTCCTGCAAGGGTGTGAGAGAGCGAGCGCTGGCTGGTGTTCCCTACACATTGCTGTGTCTGCTGGGGAGCAGCAGGACTCCTCTTTGTCTTTCTCCTGGAACTTTGGAACTTCAGGAACTTTCTGAACCTGTGTTTTGGTTCCCACACCGACTTTTGAAAGCTCTTTGACACACAAGAGACACAGAAAATACATTTTGGCATGTGAATGCTTCCCACAGCTTTTAGCTGTCAGATTTCTTTTTCCTTGGCTTGTTCTAGGGCCAGAGAACTTACCTGTGTCCAACAAACTCCCCTCAGTCAGTAACTCTTCTTCCTTGTGTTGTTGGGTAGGGTATGTTCTTGTTTTTTAAGTTTTCATTTCTATCAGTTCACGTTTGTAGTATGTAAAGCTACATCCGTCCACTGTGCAGAGTTGGTATGTGTGCATCACGCATTTCGATTCTTTTTCTTTTCCCTTTCCCTCTTTTCTTTCCCCTTCTTCCATCTCTTAGCTCCTTTAGGTGGGGTTTCTTCAAGCACTTCCTGTTATTAGCAATAATTTGAAACTAAAATTATAAACGTTTTTCTTAGGTGGAAAAATAAAATCTAGATCTGGGAGAAGGGGACCAAGGAAAAGAGAGTGGAAGAGTTTACACCGAAAGAGAAACGATCGAGTGGGACGAGCACAGAAACTGCGAATTAGAAAACTTGGATTTTTTCTCTGATTGGGCTCCTTCTTATTTATTTCTAATTCCTTCCTAGTACTAATTAGAAATCTTCAAACAAAAGGTTTAACATTACTAGAATAAAATGAAGTATTTCACTAATAGATCCAGGAATCTCAGCAGGTTAATGTGAAATCAAATGATTAGATGTGCGGCTCACCTCCAGGCAGCGTGAGGGACATAGAGTCCCTCTCTCTCTGATGGAAGTGCTATCTTTACCCTTCTGGCTTTCAAAGTGATGGTGTCTGTCTGCATCAAGCTACTACACAGAGTTACCACAGAGTTACATGCGGACAGTTTTTAATGAGCCGTATGTGGGAAAGGCATTCATGAAGGTTTGGTCTTGGTTATTGTTCTCTTGTTCCTGAGCCAAAATACCTGATGTCCAAATTTAAGGAAGGAAAGGTTTATTTGGCTTACAGTTGTGGAGGTTTCAGTCCATACTCAGCTGGCTCCAATGCAGAGTGGCACATGGCAGACGACAACACTTCATGGTGGTGGAAAACAGCAAAAGCAACAAGAGCAAGAAGGAAGAGCAGCAGAGAGCAGCCTCTTTCCCTCCCTTATATGGTCTGCAGGCTGCCTGCACCAGGGCGAGTGTTGCACTCACACCCATATTCCCAGCATTGGACCATGAGTCAATCACAAAATCTGGAAGCCTGCCCCATGACTGCATGAGGCCAGAAGGGACATCTAGACATAAACCACAACAGGTTTCATTGGCAAAAACATAGTCACACCTCCAAAACACTTCTCAAGGATGCTGATGCTCCAAAAAAAGTTAGTAAAGAACTTTTTATTTCTTAAAATCAATAGACATACCACAAGCTTGCTCTCACTGGAAGACGTTTGCTGGGAGCCTGTGGATTGGCACATACATACAAGTGATCCTATCTTTCCAAATTTAAATGAGATGCTTTAAAAAAAACTCACAATTTGAAGCAGAAAATTCCACTCTATAATTTAATATATTCATAATCTCATCATTTTACTTTAAGTAAGCTTGTTGCTTTCAGATTTTGGCATCGTAATTAAAATGATTACTTAGAACCATATTATGTGGCACTAATATTATTTACATGATTTGTTTCAGACACTAACTTGATTCCATGTATTTTTGTCCCACTACTATAGATAAGGCTATGGTGTGCAACTTCTAAAATAGTTCTTGCTTCCATTAAATTGTTTTCTGCTAGGAAATATATATATATATATTTCCAGTGTTGTATAAAGAATTTGAAAGGAATGCACGTCAATAGTTTTTTCTCCTATTGAGTTATTTCTTTAGCATTAATATTGATCGGCTATGTTACTGGATTCAATAGTCTATTTAAACAATTTGTGATGCACTTTTACATCCTGTTGCTTTTTTTCAGAAGTTTATACTAATTTCTTGTGCTATTAAACTTATTCTTTTAACCAAGCTCTACGTACATTTATAATAAATTTTCTTAAATTATTTTCATAGATACACAGTGGTACTTCAGAGTTGCCTTAGTGTTGATTACTAAATTGAACATTTTTTTTGTGGTTGGATCAATGGATTTGTTTTGAAGTTTTCTTTATAAAGTCGAAAGAGCCATTTATCTGATATATTTACCTTTTGTCTACTGTTTTGGCTTCAATTTCCTTTCCTCTGTATTCTTCCTTATAATTAGAGGCTCCACATGCCCCCTCTGCCAGGGGACACAGGTGCCTTGGTACAGACAAGGTGTTTATACTTGTCTTTGTGGTGTTGCCGTCTGCAATTTGATACCATAGAGGTGCATAAATAATGAGATCTATGGTGCTCTGTATTTTATCTCACGGAGCAAAGCGTTGTGGCTTTTATGTTTGCATCAGTTATGCACAGTAGGTAGTCGGAAGATGCTACAGAGATGGGGACAAGGTGAAAGGCAGAGTCAACCAACTGGGTTCCTGCACGCCGCTGTCCTGTTCAGCTAATGTCAGTCTCCCACGTAACAGGGGAGCACGTGTGCTGTGTGTCTGTGGAGGGGAGGGACAAAGCAAAGGTGGTGAGAGATTGAAGCGGATTGGGACAGAGCTAGTGAGCTGGCAAGTTTTTCGGGGTTTATGCTGTGACGACCTAATTGGCTTCGATTATTGATTCATGGATCATGCAATATCTCATATGTGAAACAGAGAAGGCGCTCCACTGGCTAAGCAGAGGAGGTGCACTTGTGGCCAGGAAAAGGCCGAGAAGGAGAAACAGTTACTTTCCTTATCAGGTTGAAGAGGAGGGGATTTCTCCTGCCAGCTCGGGTGGACTGGCCCCTTTTGATTGGATGCTGGGACTCTCCTGGATTTTTTTGTTTTTTGTTTTTTTGGAAACAAGCACATTTTAAGTTCAATTTCTTTATGTGAAACCAGGCACAAGAGACTCTCTTCCTGTCTGGTCTGGTCTGCTGAGGTCTAGGGTAATAATTCAGAGCTCAGTCCAAAACAGTGGCATCACAGAGACTTCATTTAAGAATGCAGTGGTGAGGGGAAGATGGCGACCGGGTAGGCAGCAGAGAGAGAACCTCCCAGAGGATTACCACCCAAACAATGAAATATAGCAATATAAAGACAGAAATGAGGACTTCCGGGAAGAAGACGACCAGCCGAGAGAGCGAGTGCGGAGGGAAGAACAGCTTCAGCTCCTGAACCCGACAGAGAACGCGCTACTGGGACAAACTGCGCCAAACCGGGCAGCACTCTGGGATCCCGCTCAGAACCCCACCCCCGCAGCCAGCGCTGCGCAAACTGGAGCAACAGCGACCGGCCGGCGGGATTTCTGAGTCGGGGAAAATCTCCATCCAGGGAAAAACATCTGAATGGCACTCCTGTCTGCACGATCACAGGGTGAGTTAAGTGCGCGCTCTAACCGGTTTTTCCTGAATCAGAAAGAAGCTCAGCCCAGCGAGAGACATCAAAGCAGCTTTAAGAACTTCGGGATCTCCCGGGTGGGAAGACCTACTTAGGCGCCCCAACGGGTTTTGTGAGGGGGGAGGGAGCTCCACCCAGGGAGGAACACCTGAGTGGCCTATCTGCAAGAATCCTGGGGTGGCGAGCTGTTTATTCGCCCCAGCCAGGTCTTGGGGTAGGGAGTAGAAGCGGAAATCTCAGCAGACAGCTTAAGGGACATTCTCCTGAAGAGAAGTAACCCTTGGAGCAGCCTCTGCAGCAGACCTTTGCCTGCTGAACTGCCTGTGGAATTTATAGCTCCACAGTTTGAATCTGATACCCAAAAATGGGAAAACAGAGGAACAAAACGCAGTCTCAAAACTCAACCCCACCCAGAACAAGTTTTGAATGTGAAGATACAGGGGAACCAGGAAGCCTCATAACTTCAAGATATGAAACGATTGCATCCGAAATTAAACAACTCCAAC
>PVLD010016262.1:0-45575 GCA_004027595.1 Dinomys branickii | reverse complement strand
GGCCAAGAGCAACCTCTGCAGCGGCCACAGCCAAATGAAGACCAGCTCTGCAAACGTGAGCTTGACTCCGAGGCTTGGCTGTGCCCTGCCAGTACTCTCTGCTAGGCTCCACTAACCTGATACTCCGGCTTGAAGAAGCCCTCTCGAACCCACCACTGGTACCACGCAGCTTCCACATATCGCGGGCTGTAAGCAGGCGGCAAGGGCCCGGAGACATCTGTGCAGACAGAGGGGCAGCTCCGCTAAGTACTGACGGTCGCTGCAGGCTGCATTTCATCAGATCAAATGGGCAATAAAAACCCGAAAGTTCATGTTCCCTAGTTACCTTTCTTTTCACCAGGAGCCGTAGGAACGTCATATAATGCTACCTCCTTAGGTCTCCAGGCCTTCCCGGCTTCTGCCGGCGACTGTGGGGGCGGGACAAAAGGGGGCTTCCCTGATACCCCAGCCATCTGGATGCCAGCCCAGTGCCCCCCACCCGCTCCCAGTCCCAGAGCAAAAGCGAGCTGCCCCACCGACCTTGCTCCCCCCGGGTATCCCAGCCTGCAGCGCCGCCTGCCTCTGCCGCAGGCGCTTCTGCTTGGCCTCTCGGTTTCTCCGGGAGACGGGCGAGCCATGGGGCTCTGACTGTGTAGAAAGGTGCCGAGGCCTGGGTAGGCTCCGCGAGGGCCTCGGCCCCCGAAGTGGTGGTCGAAGCAAAGTGGCCAGAGGTAAATGAGGCATCGGGAGTGCTTGGGGAGAGGGTAGGATCTGTTCCAGAGGAGCAGCACATTAGCAGAACAAGGACGTGCAGGGGCAGCGCAGCCCCAAACCACGCCTTTTATTCCCCGATTCCGGCTGGCGCGGTCCGAGTCCATCTCCTTGCAGCCCTCCCGCCTTGAGGACTAAGTGCTTGGTGTGGACAAGCACCGCACCCGAGTCAGAGACCAGGCGCTTCGACCTCTGCGCCGCCGCCCGCGGACACTCGGAGCGCAGAGGACCGGCAACCGGGACAGACTGACAGGCCGCGCTGGGAGCCGGCCGGGCGCCAGCCTGGGTCACCGCGGTCGCGGCCTGCCGGGCGCCTGGCGCCGCCCTGGCCTTCCGCCAGCCCCACCACGCGAGCCTCCCACCTGCAGAAAGCCGCCGGGCGCGCCCACCCCGACCCCTGCTAACCCAGGGCGCCGGCGGCGGCGCGGACGCAGACGCGGAACGTGGCCGGCGACGGCGCTTGGGGTGGGACGCACGCAGCGCATGCGCAGTAGCTACACCACCTCGCGCCCCCACGCGGCGGCGCGCAGCGTACAAGAGAAGCCCCTGGGGCGGCCCACGGTCACAAGGCTAGTTAGGGCAGCTTTCTTTTTTTTTTTTTTTTTTTCTTTTAGAGACAGGGTCTCTCATCTCAGTGCAGTTCAGGCTGGCCTTGAACTCAACTTTGTAGCCCAGGCTGGTCTGGAACTCTTAATGATCCTCCTGCCTCAGCCTCCCGCGTGCTGGGAGTATAGGTGTGCACCACCACGCAGGGCAAACTTTTTTTGTTGTTTTGAGAAAGTCTTTTTTTTGGGGGGGGGTACCGGGAATCCACCTCAGGAGCTTGTGGTTGCCAGGCAGGCGCTGTGCCGCTGAGCTATATCCTGGGCTCTTTTGAGACAGCTTTATTCCACGAAAAGTGTCTTGGCATATAAATAAAAAACACCTGAGTTGTGAGGCCGCGCCGTGGCCAGCTCGCAGCCCCACCCGGTCCCGCCCACCTCGGTCCGGTCCAGTCTGGCTCGGCCCAGGTCCTGTTCCCGTGCAGTCAGGAGCTGTGCTTCTGCCGCTTCCAGAAGCGCTTGACGTCGCTGTGCCCGGCTGGAGTAACCACCATGAGCCGCTTGGCTGAGTTCTCGAACAGCAGCACACCCAGCTCACGCGCATGGGCCAGCAGCAGCTCGAAGTCCACTTGCGACAGGAACTGGTTGTACAGGACGCCTGGGGAGGGCAGGGGGCAGGAGTGACCACACAGCCCTGGCAGCCACGAAGGGGGGCAGTTGCAGAAGCGTTGGCTAAGCCTGTCCGTGCGGGGCCCTGTCACTCCACTGTGATCTGGTCACACAAAGGCACCAGGGTAGCATCCCTGCCGCACCCATCCGGGAAGTAACTGAATGACCAGGCCTTCCCTCTCCTCACCGAATCCACCTGCTCTCCCGGGACAATTTATCAGGGCTACCGACTCAGCCTAAGTAAGTCAGCAGCTTTTCAGTCCCCTTCCGCACCGTAAACAAAATGAACAAAACCCTGTTCGGCTCATCTGGACTGGAACTGCTTGCCCTTCTTGTGCCAGCAAGCAGGACCAGAAGCCACTCACCCTCGGTGAAGCGGAGTCGGTCGCGTTCCAGCTCCCAGAGCCGGATCTGGTCTGTGATGGTGGGAGGCAGCACAGGCGTCTGCAGGGCAAAAGTAGCTCTAGGGACTCAGGAAAACGGCCTGAGAACCGCAGCCACGCTGAGGCGCCCCTCTCCTCCCCATATCCTCCCTGGCGTCTCAGCACCTGTGCGCACCTGTTTGAGCATCACTGGGTGTGCCCTCGTCCTCAGGAAGTGGATTATCTAGGCAGACAGGAGCGCAAGGTGAGCCCTCAAGCGAGGGGCAGGAGAGGCTGTCCAAGCCGTCACCTAACATCACTGGAGCAGCTGCTCACTGTTCAGAACCCACAGCCACAGCCGCGGACCCCTGCCCAGGCTGCTCCTTCCCCGTGGTGTCTGCTGCTCCTTCTCCAGCACACTTGCTATTTCCATACTTTCTCTTTCTTTAAAGGAGCAGCAGCTGCTATTCTGAGCACTCACTGCTCAGCAGGCTCTGAGCTAAGTGCTTTACCTCTAAGCTTCCACTGAATCCTACAACAAACCCGTGCGGTGGGACCCGTCATTCACTGTGAGAAAGTGGCAGAGCAACCAGGCTGTTTCCACAGCGGGAATCTTGGGGCAGAGACACAGCCAGTGCTGTGCCCACGTCCTGCATGTGTCTTCCCTGCACGTGTACTCCCTGAATGGAGTACTTTCTCTACTCCTCCCACATCTAAAGCTTTGCTTTTTCCTTGTGTGCCTACTGCTCAAACACAACAACACACAACTACCACGCGAGCCCTGAGTGTGGCCTTCCACAATGGGGCCGCTCTGTAACCGAGGCCCAGGCCCACCCTCTCCCCTCGTCAGGTGGGAATACCTGCTGGGCTGTGATGCCACTGGCGATGGCCTGCTGCACGCTCTCCCGGGTCACCTGTGCCACCACCATGTTGGGGAAGCGGTAGAGCATCTCAGAGAAGAGCGCGATGAGGGCAATCTGCAGCTCCGACTCTGGGGCACAGGAAGAGAGGATGAGGCTGCCCCACAGCTTTCCAGTGCGTGGGGAGCTGTCAGAGAGGTCGCAGGGCACCGGGCACACAAACTGGCTTCCCTGCTTCCTTCCCCTCCCAGCCCCGCCCACCGCCTTCCCCGGGACCCCGGCCCAGCCTCACCCGTGTAGGCGTACAGGCGGTAGTTGGTTTCCACGACAATGAAGCCGGGCTGATGCACTGTGCCCCCAGCCCCAGAGACGCCCGATGAAAGGTTGATGGCCAGGCGGGTGGGGTAGTAACGCCGAGATTTCCTCTGGGAAGGACAAGGAAAAGACAGACCCTCTCTAAGGTGCCCTCTGTCATCCTGCCCAAGACATCAGCACAGACCTAACCCTCAGGTTCGACAGGACCTGAGTGCTCGGTCCTTACAGCGGCCCCCAGCCAGGGGTCTGGGCACTCACCTTCCTCTGGAAAACAAGCCCAAACTCACGCAGATGCTGCAGGAAGTTCAACAGAGAATCACTCATACCTTCCACAGAGTAATCCTGGGGGAGAGAAGGCCAACTGGGGTCCAAACAATCCCCCCACCCCCACCCCTGGACCCACACACTCATGCCCTCTTCCCCTCCTCTGCGGAGCCCTTACCTGACCTGACTTCCCGTCCCTTCCCTGTCCTCCAGGCCCTGCTCACCTTGCCCAGGGTAGAGAAGCTGAGCTGGAAGAGGAAGGAGAGGATCTCCACCAAGTCCATGCCCCGGCTCTGCGGGGAGAGGAGAGCCGAAGGAAGAGGCGGGACGAGGAGAACGCAGGAGGGTCAGGAGAGAGGCAGGGAGCAGAGCTCCTCTCGGTGGACCTGAGAAGAGCATGAGCGCCGGGGGGGCCCGGCCGCCTCACCTGGGCCGTCTGCAGGTACTGCAGCATGAAGTACCAGAGCTGGGCAGACGTATCCAGCAGCAGGAACTGGAAGCCGGCGGAGGTGATGCAGGGGGGCTCCCCAGGCTCAGCACTGGGGGCAGAGAAGGGCAACAGCAGAGGTAAGTGGAGAAATTCCACCACTCCCGCCAGTCCTCTCCCCTTTTCTAGGTATTTCTGCCTCCCTTTTCCATCAGTTCCCTCCCATCCTGAACTGCCCCAAACACCCAGTCTGGTTTTTGTTCTGTTGTCTGTGGCACTGGGACCAACCCCAAGCCCCTGTATCTGCTGGGCAGGAGCTCTGCCACTGAGCCGCAGGCCCTGACACCCGGGGCCCGGAAGCAGGGAGCTGCTGTGGCTCAGGCTTCCTCACCTCTTCATGAGTCCAGCCTGGCTGAGGAGCTGGGCCAAGTCCTGGCTGACGGCTGCGCTGGGGGAGCCCACCATAAAGTGCAAGACCACCTAGGAGCAGGAGAGCTCAGAGAGACAGAGGCCTCCAAGGGCCACAGGGAGCAGTGGAGTCCACACACACAGAGGCCACATCCTCACCTCCCATCGCTCCTCGGCGTACTTGTCAAGTGAGGGAACATCTCGGGCATGCTTGTCTGGTCCCAGCTGACTTGTGTCATCAGACCAGGCCTTCCCCCTGTGGCCAGGACAGGCCCAGGTGAGTGTGTCCGTTCCCTGCTGCCCCTCAGCCCTCCCCAACCTTACCCCACGAGTGGGACACAGTTCCTACATCCTGCGGCCACATCTGCTCCTACTTATTCCTAACAGAACTCCCAAGGCGGGAACCCGAGGCTCTGGGGAGGCCCGTCAGGAGCTCCCTCTCCAGTAGTTTATTTAGCAGTTCCCCAGCCTAGCTTAGGAAGAGACAGAAGCAACATACCCACCCAGAAGGGCAATGCGGAGGTTCTGGCGGAAGATGGGGTTGAGGATGAGTCCCTGGAGACCACCGGGGAGTAGCTGGGTGTGCCAGATCCGGAGGCCGCTCAGCAGCCCTGTGCTTTCTTCCTGAGCCCTGGAACAGAAGCAGAGAGATGAGCAGCAGAAACAAGGAAGCCCAGAGGCCTCTGTTTCTGCCTCTTCTGAACTGGTGATCCTGGGAACACTCCCACAGGATAAGAGTGAATCTTAAAACAAATGTCAGCCACGCATGGTGGCGCACGCCTGTAATCCCAGCACTCAGGAGGCTGAGCCATGAGGACCACTGCAAGTTCGAGACCAGCCTGGGCTACAAAGTGAGCTCAGGGCCAGCCTGAAATGCAAAGCAAGACCCTGTCTCAAAAAAAAAAGATTAAAAAAAATGTCTTTATTGCATATAGCTGATCCTTATTATAGATAAGACATCACAGGTCTCCAAGAGGAAAAACATGCAGTTTCCCAAACGTATTTAATTCAAGTTCTTTCCAAAATGTATTTAACTCAAATACTCACTAATATTTCCTGGAAAAGCTCAGTGTACTCAGTAGGAGAGCATGTGCTTATCTTGTATCACAAGGCCCTGTGTTTGACCCCCAGCACCATCCACCAGGGGAAAAAAAATACACACACACAAGAGTTCCTTGAAGCAGCCCAAGGAGTAGCATCTCAGGAACCCCAGCGGCTGAAAATCTGCATCAAGAACTCAGAAGAGACTCACTTGCTGAACTCCTTCTTCACCCACAGGGCTACGGCAGCTTGAGGCAAAGGCTGCTCCAGAAACAGCATCCGCATCACCCAGTTCTTAGCCAGAGCCGGGAGCTCCCTGCAGGGGGCAGAGGTCAAATATTATATCAACATATTTCATATCTGCATCTCTGTCCTCGGGAACTTCTCAAACATCTCATCTCCCGGCCACACCTTTACCAGTCCTGCTGCCCCACAAGACCCTAACCAGGTGAAAACTGATGTGGTCCATGGATTCCTTTACACTGCCCCCAGCCGCTGCTGGGAGAGACGCCCCTCACCTGAAGACAGCCAGACACGTGGCAGGGTGCCCATATAACCGGTCCAGCACTCCAGGGCTCAGGCCCCCTAGGAATTCCTGCAGATTCCGGCACTGTAGGTGCACGCGGTTCAGCCCACCCCTTGTCAGGGTGCTCTCCATCACCTGGAAGGTGCTGCTGTTAGACCCATGCGGTGTAACCTCAGTCCTCCCTCTGATCCCACAGTCATCAGCCCCACAGTGATCATTCATCGCCTCTCCTTTCTCGCAAACCCCACAACTTCGGCTCCCTTCCCGCTTCCTCATCTCAGGTCTCCTCTCAACTCCAGTTTTTTCTCAATTTCCAAGTGTCATAAGTATTTACTGGCACGCCTAGTAAATATGGTGGCATACGCCTGTAATCCCAGCACTTGGGAGGCTGAGGCAGGAGGATCACTGTGAGTTCGAGACCGGCCTAGGCTACACAGTGAGCTCAAGGCCAGCCTGACTGCATAGGCAGACCCTGCCTCAAAAAGACAAAAAAAAAAAAAAAAAAAGTATTTACAGTCCTCTACTTGCAAGATCACTTCTTAAGTCAAGGACCTTCCATCTCACTCTTGCTCGAGGCAGTCCGCTCCGGGGCACTTCGGTTTACAAGCTCCAGCCGCGTCTTCCAATCTGCTCCTTCCTAGACCACTTCTACTTCCCAAATCTAAACAACGCCTCCGTCCCCTCCGCGTCTCCTGCCACTCTCCCTGAGGCCCACCCTGTCCGACCTCCCAACTCCTCGGTTCTCCTCCGCTCCGCTCCGCGCCAGCGACTTCTCTCTCACGCCCTCCCTCCTGGGTTTCCTCACCACTCGGTGTCGGTCCCGGTCCAGCACCCCAGATCTCGAGCCGACCAATAGAAGTCAATACGTCTCTCTGGCTCCAGAGATAAAGGATGCTGGAAAATACGACAAAAAGATGGGAAAGCGATGAAGGATTTCACAGACAAGGGCCCCGAGTGCAGAATTTACCAGAGAACGGAGGGAAGGGAAGAAGTCCAAGGAGGCGAGGATGAGAAGCGGTGCTGCACACGCCCGCCGCAAAGCATACTGGGAATTGGAGTCCTCTATGCGCCCACCCGGGAGCAAACTGCGGCGCATCTGACTACAACTCCCGAAAGGCACCGCGAGGATACCGGGCGCGGAGAAGCTGGGTTTTCATTCATTGAGCCCGGGACACCAGAAGCCAGGCTATTTTGGTTCCGCAGCGCTCTCGGACATCGCAGATAACGGGCGGCGAGTCAAACCAGCTCGGGCAGGTGGCGGAGCAGAGAGCAGAAGTGCCCGAGGGCTTCCAGACAGAAGAGAAGTTTGGCTGAGGGACAGCAAAATGGGTTCCTGGAGCTCAGCTGCTGGCCCATAAAATTGGGGCTATGCACACCGCAGAGCGTTTTCACGCGTTAAGGGTCGACAAGCCCGGGGCGCCTTCCGTGCGGTCGGCATCCCACGGGTTCCCCTGGCGTCGCCTCCGCGGTCCCGGCCCCACGCAGGTGGCAGACAAACGCAGTGTTTGGGAGAAACCAGTTGTTTGCTCTGATCTGATTTATGAATTTCTCGGAGAAAAGCAAGGGAAACTCTTCAGCCAAGGTTGGAGCTACACACTTCCCCCAAATTCTTGAATCAAACTTTTGTTCTCCCTCTTGGACCAGGAGAGGCTAAGAAATGCGGCTGTGGCGGGCGGCGGTGCCACGCGGGATGGGGCAGGATCGCCAGAGACCTGGATGTCGGGACTGCCCAAGGCTTTGCCACCTCTTCTGCTCACCCCTGCGTGTGTGTTGTTCCGTTTCTTTAGCAATCAGAGTTTAAGATCACTCCAGCACTGCACAAAACTGACAAAGCTTCGTTAAGGCAGCTGATGAGTAAGGTTAAAAAGACAAATCACGACTTGGGGAGAAATGTTGCATAAAGACAAAAAGCGAACAGCTTTTACAGAGCAATGGAGGATAGAATGGCAAAAGAAACAAGCCATCAATAAAATTTAAAATGTCCTAAAAGGATGAAGTGACTGTCAACTTCATTTGAAACTAAAGAAAGTAAGTAAGTTAAAGAAACAAAAATCCCAGAAATAAAACAGTAGAGCTGGGCATGGTGGCTCATGCCTGTAATCCCGGCACTCCGGAGGGTGATGCAGGAGGATCGGTGCAAGTTCGAGACCAGCCTAGGCTACAAAGGGAGTTCAAGGCCAGCTTAAACTGCAGAGTGAGACACCGTCTCAAAAAAAGGAAGGAAGGAAGGAAGGAAGGAAGAAAATAAACAGTAAAAGATAAGCAAAGTAAGTTAGCTTGGCAGTTTTGTGTTGGCTGGGTATACCGCATACTCAACCCTTGCTAGAGATTGCCCCGGCCCTCCCTTACTAACACGCCTTTGTGGAGGATGCTCTACAGCTCCACATGGACTCGATAGCTCCACCTCATCTGCAGTTTTTCTGGTACCCACAGAGAACCGAACATTAAATAGAAAATTCCAAAAGTAAGTAAAAGTGTAAATAACTTTTATTACAGTATATTGTTATAGTTGCTTCTTTTCATTGCTAATTGTTAAGGTTTGGGATATAGCTCAGCAGCACAGCGCCTACCTGGCAAGCGCAAGGTCATGAGTTCGATTCCTGGTACCCAAAAAAAGGTCTTGTTCTTTACTAATTATTCTTGTTAAACTCTTACTCTGCCTAATTTTTTTTTCTTTGTGGTCCTGGGGTTCGAATGCAGGACCTTGCACTTGCTAGGCAGGCGCTTATTTCACTGAGGTATATCCCCAGCCCTTTTGCCTAATTTTTAGGTTCAACTTTGTCACAAATATATATGTATAGAAATATATATATAGTGAGACTCCTATGCCTAACAATCTTAAGGCAATTCTCCTTTAACCTAGCAACTCCACCTTTGAGAATAATCATGCTGGAATTTTCCCACATGGATACAGAAACATATATATGCAAAGATGTATACTGAAGTGTTTTTGTTGTTTTGTTAATACCCACATGTGTAACACTGGGGGTTCCTTAGGTAAAGTGTGGGTCGTTGTAGCAATGTGGAATACCGGGCAGCCCTTAGGAAGTCCTTGTGTGCATACTTGAGCTGCCTATGATTGATGAACAGGGAGAGAAAAGCAAATTACAAAATGGCATATATGGTCCAGTGGTATCATTGTAAGAAGCTGTCTTTGTTGGTTTTTGAGACAAGGTCTCACTATGTAGCTCAGGTTGGCCTTGAACCCTTGGCAATACTCCTGCCACAGCCCCAAGTGCTGGGGTTAGTTATAGGCATGTACCACCATGCTTGACTTTGGAAGAAACTTTTCTGTGTGTAAACTTGAAAGAGGCCATATGCTTCCTTTTGAAGGAAGCAGGCAAGGGGGAGCTGGGTGGATTCTGTCGTGGTTCCCTCTAAAGCAGTGATCGTGAATATTTTACACTGAGTACCCAAAGTGCACCCCCAAACCCACTTATTTATGGCGAAGTGCAACCCTGCAGTTAAACCTGAATACCAGCCCACCCTGTGGAAGGTCCCATGAGTCACAGCCGAGGTGCAGCTCGGGACACCATCTCCCGGCACCACTACTCCTTTCCCAGCATGCACTCAGCCCGTGTTCACTGTTACCAACGCTCGGCTGCTGGGCGACTTGGCTCGTACAGGGACCAAGAAGGCTGTGCATGCCCAGGATAGCACACCGTGCCATAGGTCACCAGGACTGCTCTAACAGCTGTGCTGTGCAGTGTGGTAGCCACTCTCCCCTGCTGGCCATTTAAATTGAAATGAAGTCCATTTCCCAGTCTTGCCTTATTTCAAATGCTCAGCGGGGGAGGCCAGGGGCCCCTGTTGAATGGCACAGATGGAGATAACAGATCATTTCCGTCACTTCAGAGTTCTCTCCGAGAGGCCCATTCTGCTGGCTGCAGTTGGTGACAACAAGCTGTCTGCCGGCAGGGCTGAGCCTCCACAGGACTCCACAGATGAGTTCCTGAAACTGGTCTTGGGAGCCAGCAAGGCTGAGCGGTCAAGCACATGGAGGTCTCCTCTTCACAAGCCCAAGCCGGCTCTGCCAGGCTGTCAGAGCAGTGCCAAGTGTGCACCTTGCCAAGTCCAGTTCCTGGGTCTAAATGTACATGTGTTCACGGGCCCCCTGTGCTGGACCACACAGGTGGTGGTGATGGCAAAAGAGGAAGGGGCAGGAGGTAGATGTGACGCAACCCCCAAAAACCCACTCACACCTGTGGAAAACTCAACCTTTATTACCTGCCTACTGCAGGGGATTAAAACTGCCTCAAGCTAGGTCCATATATTAGTGTAAAAATCTGTGTCTCTCCCCCCAAAAATGTACAAACCCCAAGTGATTACAGAAAAACCAATGTGGTAGCTACAATAGAGATGTCCAACCCACGGCCACAGGCCATTGCTCCCTCTCCCCCTAACCCCAATATTTACTCCACAGAAATGTACAGGCTTAGGGAAGTCCTAGCTACAGCACGGAGGTGGGAAGTGGGGTGCCCGAGGATTGGAGGATGCTGCAGGGGTTGCCCCAGGTCCAGTGTGTCTGATTCCAGGGATGAGCACCAGGGAGCATCTTCCATCCCATCCCTCTGCATCCTCCTCCCTCCGATTCCCAGCAGGCGGGTCCAGTGTATGACAGGAAGAGGAAGGCAGGGCAGAGCCACCTCCCCAGGGGCCAGTGTCATCCAGTGAGGCCCAGCGCTCCGGTGGGCCATCTCCAGTGTCTGCCCTGCACTTGCCCCCTCCCTGAGGGATGGCTGGCGGAAGTCAGAGAGGATCCATCCACAGGGCCAGCTGGGCGGGCGGCAGGGCTTCTAGGGAGGAGCCCGGAGGAAGAGCAGGTAGGGGATGTGAGCCTGCAGGTAGGGGATGTGAGCCTGCGGCTAGGGTGGGCGCCGCCCAGTCTCACTGCCTCTCAGGTGGGCTGTGGGAGGGGCAGGGCTGGCCCCTCTTGTTAGTGTTGCTGGCTCCCCTCAGTTCTCCAGGGGCAGCTGGCTGTCGAAAGTCACACTGTGTTGAGCGCATCCTCTGCCAGGAACCGGTGCAGCTGGGCAAAGGGCGGGCGCTGCTCGGGCTCCCGGCTCCAGCACTGCAGCATCAGCTCGTACAGGCTCTGGGGGCAGGCGGGCGGCCGGGACAGGTACACCTGCACGTGCAGGAACAACAGCAGAGAACAGACTCCTTTAGTCTCCAGGAAGGTGAACCCTGCCCTCCCAGCTGGCCACCTGCCCACCCGCCCTAAGGCAGCCCAGTGCCCGCCCTCTGCTCCAACCTGCCGGCCCTGGTCCCGGAAGAACTCCCCAGCGTTCTCGATGACTTGCTCATCCGTGAGCTGCCCAAAGGGCTGGGCCCTGCAGAGCATCAGTACCTCCCACAGGGTCACCCCAAACGCCCACACATCGCTGGCCGTGGTGAACTTGCCCTGGCATAGGGAGAGGGCGACAGAGGCGAGAAGAACCTCAGATGGGGCCTGTGGAGAAGCCGCCCACCTCACCCTGCCAGCCCACCCACCTCCTGAGCAGGCCCTTGCCGGGCCAGCCTTCCCTCCCGCCTGCCTGATCCCCTGCCCCTTGTAGCCTGCCCTCCACTCTCCTGTCTTGCCAACTCCCCCAGCCCCTCCACCAAGCTCAGACTCCCGGCCTCCACCCCACTCCCGGCTCTGGGACCCCTCCTACCACCCCACCCCCTTTCTCTGGGCCCCCGGTCCCTGGGCGCCTCAGTCACAGGTAGGAGACTGCGTCCAGCGTGCCTGGGAAACACCAGCGTTCTTGCTGCTGCCTGGCTGTTGCCACCACCTCTGGGGCTCTCACCATGAGGATGCACTCCCAGGCCATCCAGCGGATGGGCAGCACCGCCCGGCCCTGTACACGGTAGTAATCCCCAGCATAGAGGTTCCGGCTCATGCCAAAGTCAGCGATTTTGATGGTGAAGTTCTCCCCAACCAAGCAGTTCCGTGTGGCCAGATCCCGGTGCACAAAGTTGAGGGTGGCGAGATAGCGCATGCCCGAGGCGATCTGTGCGGCCACATGCAGCAGCATCGGGTAGCTGAGGGAGGAGCCACCGACAGGGTCACGGGGATCCCCGATGCCTGCCATTTCACATCCTGCCTGCCGCAAGGAGAGCGACTCCCCAAGGCGAGGCCACTTGTCTGGGTGTGGAGAAGGCGGGCAGGTGCCCACTGAGTCCCTCGGGCCTGGCCAGATGCAGGAAGCTTGTATTTTTTGGCTCCATCACTGGGCTCAGGGGCAGCAAAGGTCAGGCTGGGCAGAGCATTCATGGCAGGCTCCGCCCCCTCTCTACCCCTTGGCTCCCACAGGCACCCACTCCTCCTCCCGGTCCCTTCTCCGGGCCTCCGCCTGCATCCCACTCTCTGCTCCCCTCCAGGCTGAGACGCACCGGTCTTGGGGTACCTGATAGTGGGCCCCTGAGCAGCCTCCCCGTTCCCAGGGGCCCCCTCAGCCGCTTTGTCCTCCAGCTGGTGGGCACCGAGGAACTGGTTCAGGTCGCCGTTCTCCATGTAATCCGTGATCATGCAGAGGGGGTCGTCCTGCACACACACGCCGAGCAGCCGGATGATATTGGGGTCCTTGAGACGCGACATGATCTTCACCTCCTTCAGGAAGTCATTCCTGGAGCACGAACCGGGAGGAGTGGGGGCGCAGGCTGCACCTTCCCTTGTACAAGCAGAGGAGCCCTGGACACCCCGCCCAGCACACACACCCTGCCCGCCCTTCCAGGTGCCATGTCTGGGCTCACCTGGCATTCTTGGTGGCATCTGGCCGGAGGATCTTGACAGCTACCAGCAAAGGCTGTCCCTTGCGCACACTGATGGGGAAGTCCAGACTGACCAGGTCCTGAGGGTCCTCTACCTCACACAGGTGTACCTGGAGAAAGGTATTTGCCAGAAGGTCACAGGCTCTGTGGGTACCATGACAATGATGCAGGCTTGTGGCCAAGGGGTGCCGGGCAAACCCTCCTCACCTCCCCAAACTGGCCCTCGCCAAGCTTCTCCTTGAAGCGGAGCCTCGACCGAGGGAAGTCCACTCTGGGGGGCCCGTCCCCAGCCACCCCTGGGGGCAGCGCAGGCACGGCATAGGTGTTGCCCCCGGTGACGCCCTGCAGGGTGACAATGTCAGCCTCGGCATAGTGCGGGACGTTGCTGTGGGGAGGCGGGGGCAGGAGCGGGGCACCTGGCTTCTCAGGTTCCATATAGTCCCCACTGCAGGCTGGAGGCGAGGGGAGAGAAGATGGGAGGTGTTAGGCCCCACCTGTGGGCCCGTGGCTCCCAGCTGTGCGAGAGACCAGGTCTGCACTGCTGTGTCCCTGCCAGTCCCTGCCTACAGCGCCACCTGCAAAGGCGCCCGAGGGAGGTCAGCGGCCCTGGAGAGGGGCTCAAAGCAGTGGAGCGGTTGAGCAAGAAGAGCTGGTACTTCGCACCCTCTAGAGCTCTCCCGGCACAGCCAAGAGAACGCAAGACAGCTGTGTCTGGCCGCAGGGCTTTCTTGGCCCAGGCCCAACAGGAAGGGGGCGGCCGGCCACCAGCTTGGTCCACTCGCCGACGCGTGGCCTACTCCCCACACCCTCCTGTCCCTTCTGTTTCCCACAGCCTTCAGCCTGGCCCCTCCCTGCCATAGTCACTGACCCAGCCCCACACACCAAGCTCAAGGACAGGCAGAGACAGGGCACACACAGGGGAGAGGGTGGCGTGTCCCCGCGGCCCCACAACACGTGGTCTACAGACGGGGGCAGAGCTGCCCGCTTGGCCTGAGGAAAGGGCCACAGTGAGAGGTGACACAGAGGGGAGGAGCAGACAGGAGGGCGGGCGGGTGGGAGCCTTCACCTCTGGGACTGTGGAGAGGACACGGGGAGAGGGCGTGCGCCCAGGGTGAGGCCCTCCTCCTCGCAGTGCTAGAGAGAGCGAAGAATAAAGGGGGCATCACCGGGGGCCGGGAGGGCGCTGCCCGCAGCTCCTCTCTGGCTCTGGAGAGCCGCAGAGATGGGGCAGGGGAGGAGGAGCAGAGACCAGGCCTCAGCCTTCTCGGCTGGCTCACGGGGAGCCTTCAGGAGGTGCAGGATGCAGCAGTGGGGAACTAAGGGCCTGGGAGTGCCCTGCCGGAGCTCAGGAGAGCAGAAGAGGCCACAGTAGGAGAGGAGTGTGCGGCTGAGGGCTTCTCCCGGCCCCAGTGGGCACAGGCTGGCAGGCTGGGCAGAGGGGCTTACCCTGGGTGTTGGTGGGTTTGGCCCAGGCGGGTGTGGGGGGGCCCGGGCCTCGAGGGGGACGGGCGTAAGTGGCCAGAAGGAGGCGGTAGGCTGGATTGGAGAGCAGCAACGCTGTCGGGAGAAGGAGGGGGGAGACACGGGGAGGGGATGAGACTCAAGGCTGGACAGACAGGGAGACCCAGAATAGGCCGACCAGGGCCTGTGGAGCAAGGAGCTGAGACAGAGACAGGCTGGGGCCAGGCCCTGAAGAAGGGCAGTGGACAATGGCCAGACGGGTGATGGGTGGACAATGGACATATGAGTATCAGTGGATGGACGACCACTGATGGATGGATGGATGGACGCATGGGGGACAAATGGATGTGTGCATATGGATGAGCGATGGGTGATGAATACTGATGGATAGATGGATGGATGGATGGATATTGATGAATGGATGGATGGATGGACAGACGGACAGATGGGGGACAAATGGACGTGCGCATATCCATGGACAGGGGAATTGAGCATGAGTCAGTCCAGGGAGACACTGTAAGAGGGGATACCTGAGAAGATGGAAAAACATACGTGTGGCACAAGACAGGCTGAGACCCCTGGGGACTATGGTCTTGGATGAGAAATCCTGGAGGACAGGGGCACGGTAAGGACACGGAGTGATGGGGGTGACGAAGGACACAGAAGTAAGGAAACGAGTTAAAACTGGTAAAGAAACGAGAACAGGAAAGGAGAGGGAGAGGGATGCGAGGAAGCTGGCAGAGGGTGGAGGCGGGAACCAGGCAGGGCTTACCAGAGCCGCTGGGGACGCAGGGCGCAGAGTGGGGTGGGCTCCCACGCGGCCGAGGCTCCTGGTAAGGGGGCGGCTCCCGGGGCCCGGGACGGTTGTTGATGAGGATGGTGTCCCCAGGAACAGAGAGGTGAACCGTCAGCTCCTCCTCCAGCACCCGGCGCTCAGCCTTATGGGAATGGGAAGTGTCAGGCACGGCCCCCCTGCTCTCCCCTCCTGTGCTCCGTGTCACAGTTAAGGAGCCGCACCTCAAGGGCATGTTGGAACGTCCTACGCTGGCACAGAGCCCCGGCCCAAACCTGGCCTCGGGGTTATCAGCTTTGATGGTCGCCCCGGAGCACATGGCGCGCAGAGCCGGATGCCTGGCCCACCTGCTCCTGCCTCCACCCTCCCACCGGCTGCTGCCTAGCAGGGTGCCCGATGCTGCCCGACGCGAGCGGTGTCCATAGGCAGGTGGGGGCCAGGGGAGCCCCAGCCAGAGCGGAGGGCGGGCAGGGCACTCACGAGGTGTGATGGAAGAATACAGGGTGTGCTTTAAAAATGCACGACAACAAAAGACCCACTGCCACTGGCTCCCCTCAAAGTCCTCCTCTCACGCCCAGTGGCCCCCAGGGCCCATTGCTGCCCAAGGCAGCTGTGAAGTCTTCTGAGTGCTCAGTGTTTTTATTCTCAGTGTGTTTAGCTGCATTGCTGTGGTTCCTCGATGTCTTGAATCAGCTCAAAGCAGTTTCTTTCATGGTCATTTTGACTCGGAAAGAGCCAGAGATCCTGGGGCACCAGATCTGGTGAATGGGGTGGATGAGGACACGGGCACTGTTTTTATGAGTCCACCTCTCCACTAGATGGCACTCCGCAGCACCGGAGACCGAACCCTTACCCCAACCTCAGAAAGACACTGGCAAAGAGGACTTCCAGAGCTGCTTCAGAAAGGAGCAAGTGGCCAGGCGTGGTGATGCACACCTGTAATCCCAACACTGGGGAAGCAGAGGCAGGAGGATCGCTGCGAATTTGAGGCCAGCCTGGGCTACAAAATGAGTTTAAGGCTGGCCTGAGCTACACAGTGAGACCCAATATTAAAAAAAAAAGACAGTAGCAAGAAAAAGAGTGTGTTTGAAACAAGGGGGTGTATTCTGGGGAATTGATGGCAGTGTCTTTCACTATAACATATTTTTAAAATTTCAACATTCGTGGTATTTTCTATCATCCCTGGCATTCTCCTCACCCTCCCCGAGAGCTGCACTCTCACAGGCTGCGCCGGTACCAGTGCTCATGGCCCTCTCAGCATGCCCTCTCCAGAGCAGGCCTCCTGGGTCTGGTAACCAGTCCCCCCGCACCATGAGCAGGCGCACAACTGGCCTGTTCCTGTGAGCCCGCTCTAACGCTGCCTTCCCGCCTTGCCGGAGCAGGATCGGGCCCTCCTGTCTCTCAGCCACGCACCTTGCTGAGGAGCCTGCGCCAGTGCAGCCGCCAGAGCATGAGCGCGATGATCAGTAGCAGCAGCAGGATGATGGCCACCAGGCAGCCGATGAGGATGGCCGTCGGGCTCCCCTCCGCCTTGGCCACGGGTTGCTGGCCCCGAGGCTCCAGCTCTGACAGAGGCAGAAGGGTCAGCACCGAGATGAGGGCCCCACCACGGAAGAGGAGCCCTGGGGAAACGGTGTGCAGGGGTCCCAGGACAGGAATGGAGCATGAGTCAGTCCAGGGAAAAACTGGTAAAGAAACCCCTGCACACCGTCCCCCAGGGCCACCAGAGGAGGCCCCAGGGCTGCTCACCCAAGCTGCTGAAGTTGGTGGGAGGTGGGCTGGGCGGCCCCCAGGGCGCTGGCGGGAAGGTGCCCCCTGAGGCTGGCGAGGACTCATTCACCACATCTGGGGGGAGAGGAGGAAGAGTCAGGAGGGGGAGGCTATGAGGACTGCACAGGGGTGGGAAGGGGACACGTGGGCCAGAAATCCCGGCTGGGTCAGGGTTAGCCCCTCAAGAGCAAGGTGCTGGACTGGGGAGATGCAGGGCTCCCCTGAAACGATGCTAGGTGGGGTGGCTGAAAGAAGAGGCTGATTCTCAACAAGCAACTTCATGACCAGCACTGTCACATGGCTCAGGGTCAGTCAAGAGTGACCAGCTTGTAAAGCAAAGACAGATGCAGGGAACAGGGAGAGGAAGGGGTTTCCCTGTCCTCTGGCTGAGGTCACATAGACACTATGACACTGGGGGTGGGTGTTCTAGGATCACTACAGGGCTGCGGTGAAGCCCACAGTCCAGTGGGCCCCTGCTGCACCCAGGGCTTACCAGAGATGAAGGCGACCTCGCTGAAGAGGAGCCAGCGCCCGGCGAAGAGGAAGCGGCACTGCAGAAACCGAGCCACGCGGCCACCCAAGGGCACAGAGACGGCCCGGGCTCGGGGGTCCCCCAGGCTCCCCCCCAGAGCGTGGCGCACTGGCTCCCCCTCCCAGGCCTCGGCAGGGCCCCGCTTGAACCGACATTCCACGCCCCCGGGCAGGCGGGCTCCCAGCGTATGCATGTTGTTGCAGTGGACCTGGGGTATGCAGAGAGGACAGCGTCAGGAACGAGAAGCCCCAGAGACAGCCCACCTCCCCCACCCTGGCGTGGGCGCGCCCACCTGCATGGCCTGGAAGGCCCTCAGCCGGTCAAACTCAAACTCCATCTCCACGAAGCCCCCAGGGAAGCTGTGGTTGCTCCAGCCCACATAGTCGTACCCCGGCCAGACCCGCAGCTCCTGGCTCTGCCTGAAGTCATCGAGCCCCACCACGCCGTCCGCCAACTGGCCCAGGCCACCATACTGCAGGCTGGGGGCCAAGAGGGCCAGACACAGGGGAGGGAGGGAGGGACATCCAGCGGCTTTGCACACTCCCTGCAGCGGCTCCCCTCCGCCTGTCCCCCTCCCAGCTACCCTTCTTCATCAGCCCCCCTCTTCCCTGCCAAAAGCATGCCTTGGACAGCACAGGTCCTGGGCAGGTCACAGCCTGCAGAAAGGCAACGCCTTCCCATCTCTGCTGCGTTTATTGTGCAATTCCCAACAGACATTCTTTCAACTCACACCAAGTGTCCTATGGCCTAGTGGTCACCCTGTTACCCTTCGCTCCTTGTCCTATCCCTTGAGGCCCCACCTAACTAATCCCTGGCCCCAGGGCTTCCACCCGACACCCTGTGCAGCCTGGCCTCCCTCCCATCCTGGTTCCTGGCCGTGCAGGCCTTTTGTCTTACCCTCCCACGGTGAATCCATCATAGGTAGAGTCATTGAGGTGAACGGCCTCAGGTAAGTACATGGTCTGCCCCACGGGGGCTGTGTATGACAGAAGCCCATCTGCAGCAGAGGGAGGAGGAGATTTCAGCTCGGAGCCTCGGCCCCACCCCATCAGGCCAGGGGTCTGCCGGCAGACAGTGGCAGGAGAGCGGGCCCCTCACGTTCTCACTACCCAGCCCAGAGCAGGTCTCGCAGAGACCAACTCACCCCTCCAGAGGCAGCCGTAGAGCTCTACCCGCAGACACACGCTCATGATCCGGTCCGCGCGGGGGTAGAAGCGCACCAGTCGGGCTACCATGGGGGGCCCAAGGTCCTTCAGCACCACGCCCCCAGGGTCATCATTACCTGAGATCACCTGGGGGCCAAGAAAGGGTGCGTGTGAGGGAAGGGCCACAGTTGGACCCAACCTCCCAGCAGTAGTGGCCACTGAGGCCCACAATGAGAACAGCACTTGGGATGCAGCCCAGGTCTGTGCAACAAGGTCCACAGCAGAGACCCTGGCTCCTCTCACAGCCGGGCAGTCGGCACCCCACTCCGCTGCCCGCTCAACTATCTGGCTCACTGTTCTGTCTCCCAACAGTCATACCACTGCACCCGGATCCTGCCTGCCCCTGAACCCCTGCTCCCCACTTCAGCTGTCTGCTTCACCCCATTTCTTCTGTGCATTCAGCAGAAGCTGGCTGAGTGCCTGCTCTGTGCCAGGCACGTTCTCGTGTGGGCACAAACTCCCCCCTCCCAGCACTGAGATTGCACGAAGAAAAGCAGCTGTGAGGGACGGGGCAGTGTACAGGGATGGCCCTGGCGTGGTGGCCAGAAAGGCTCTGAGCTGACATCCCGGAGGCCTGTGTGGAGCAAGGAAGAGCCCCTGGGTAGCTGGGGGAGGAGCTTGCCAGGCACAGACAGCAGCAAGCGAAAATTCCCTGACCCTGGGGAATGAGCCCCGGCTTGTTCCAGGAAAAGCAAAGAAAGCTGCTTGGCCAAGATGGAGCAAGAAGCAGGAGACGCAGCCAGGGCAGACCCGGCCAGCATTCTGCCCTGCGAGGAGCTGGCGGAATGTTGTGCCAGGGGAGGGCTGGGAGCGGACGTGACAGGTCTGACTTGTGCTGGAAGGCCCACTGTATGTAGGCAGGAGCTGGAGCTCTGAGTGCAGGCAGAGAAACGTAGAAGCAACCAGCACAATTGGGGCTGGGAGAGGGAACCAAGCTCCACCTGGAAGTCCGTGGTGAGAAGGAGGAGGGGGCGGTGCGCCCAGGAACCACTGAGCTGGCATGGCCCAGGAGGCACGGGGAGCCGGCAGCATCTATTTAAAGTGTGCTGGGAGAGAAAAACCAGGCACCCAGATGCCACCCCCAGCAGCCTCACCTCCTGACCCCAGCGGTCCTTCCAGTCCATCCAGCGGTGGCCATCCCGGGAGTATCGCAGCCGGTAGCTGCGGGAGAACTCCTTGCCCAGGCCACCGGCGTGGCGCCCCTGAGTGCCCACCAGGGCCACCAGGTGCAGGCGCCGCAGGTCCACCTGCAGATACTCCTCCTCCTTGGGGAACACAGGCCCCGCAGGACACCACGCCCCGTCCCCATCGCTGCTCTCCAGCCTGGGAGGGAGAGAACAGTCACAGGGTGACCGGTGGCAGTGGTCTGCACTGTCTCTGGCACTGCAAACTGGGCCCAAACTGGAAGCACTGCAGGGCTTCATGGGCATGGACCCTCTCAGAAGCCGCTTGGTGTGGGCAGAGAGCTGAGAGGGCAGGTGGAGGCCGAGTGTACCTGCTGTGGCGGGCGGCTGTGGAGTCTGACCAGGAGCTGGAGACGGAGATGTCACTGTCTGGAATGGTGCGGTCCTGCATGCCCAGGGCATAGCGGCACTTGGCTGGACAGACAGAGGCAGTGACAGGTCAAGGCCCCCGACGCTTTGCTTCTAAGCCCTCCCCTAGGGACCCACAATTCAGTCTCCTCACCAGGGTCAAAATGTCCCTTCATGTCAGTGTCTCCATCTGCCACTGAGAACAGCAACAGCAGCAGGAGTGATAAGTTGGCCCCGGGCCCCATCGCTCCGGATGACTCGGGCCTACGGGGGTGGAGGCAGCATCTCTGCAGGGGACACAGCAGCAGGAGAGGTAAGGAGGAGCAGCTCGGGCAGGGGGCTGCCTGGGGTTCCGGGCAGCAAAATCACAAGAACGGACACTGAAGCACCAGCTGTGTCTCGCACCGGCCACTGGCCAAAGCCCTTGAACAGCATACTCTGTTACTGCCCGAACTTCACACTCAGGAACTAGAGGAGCCATGGTTAGTACCTAAAGACCCTTCCCCAACCAATGGGGCAAAGTGCCCCACAGACACAGCTTCCTGGAATGACACAGCTGCAAACATGTGGACAAGTGCAACAGAGAAGTTACACACTACGGACTCTTCCAAACTCACAAGGGAAACCACATAAACAACCCAGCAGAGAAACGGCCCAAGAACCTGAACAGTCATTTCACAGAAGGGCAAGGCCCGATTGTCAACAGATGTCCATGTCTTCTGTTTGTTTTTGTTTACCTCTTGCAGTATGGTACTGGGGGTTGAACTCAGGGCCTTCATGCTGACTGAGCTGTATCCCCAGGTCTTTTATTATTCTTTTATTTTGAGACAGGACCTCGCTCAGTCACTAAGTTGCCCTGGCTGAGCTTGAATGTGCAGTCCTGCCTCAGCCTCCTGCAGTGCTAGGATCCCAGGCGTGTGCCACCACACCTGGCTTAAACATTTTTTTTTAAATAGTGAAATTCACTACAGTTAGAGAAATACCAACCCAATAACAGACCTTTTGACACTAGGCCCCTGTATTGCCCAGGCAGGCCCTGAATGCTTGGGCTGAACAGGTCTTCCCGCCTTAGCATTCCGAGCAGCTGAGCCTGCAGGCAGCTCACCTCGCCTGTGGGCACCTCGATAGGAGGTGGGCAGTGACAGAAACAGAGCCCCTCGCGCCAAGGCAGCGAAGCAGCAGCAGCATCTGTGCGAAAGCAGCGCGACAGCATCCCACACAAGGCAAAGTGCACATCTTCTGACCCCGGCTGCCCAAACTTCTGACCAGAGAGAGCAGCACAGCGCCAGAGCGGGAGGATGGATGTACAAGGTCACCCACTATGGCGCACTCAGTGAGCCCCCGAATCTGTAAGCCATGCAAGTACGTAGAGGGACGGGCCAGAAAACAAAGCTCAGGATCCTGGGCTTGATGGAGCGATGAAAAGCACCAGAGCAGCCACACAGGTCCCGCTCAGTGTGATTTCTGTGCCGCTACTGCGTGTGAAGTGCAAGACTGAAGCAGAAGGGACCCCCCTTGAACAAGAGGGGTCACGAGCCCCTGTGCTTGTGCACACCTAGAGATGTGCGTCACAGAGCATGACCTGCAATGCACGGTGCCACAGAGGAGGGGCACACAGAAAGGGAAAGACCCTCTAGCTACTGTTTTCCCAAAACTTGCAAATATGGCAACACACGTTATGTAGGGATAGGTGGAGAATATAAAAACTACTTTTATTTTTAAAAATACAGGTGTCCTAGAAAAGGCTGGGCAGACGACAGGTTAAACATCAGCTAAGCCTGCACCAATGGACCCGGGCCTCTCCCACCACGGGGCCCAGGATCTAGGAGACCAGCCCGGCCCCAGAGCCTTCCCATCCCAAAGCCCTCTGCAGCCGCCTCAGCCCAGGGTGTTCCAGGACCAGCGACCTCGCAAATCTTTGGGAACTTGGGAGAAATGCAGAACCTGAGGCCCACCCAGGCCTGCCGGGCCAGGGGCTGCAGGGGAGCGGGAGTTTAAGACTCCTACCCTATTCCTCTGGAGGCCCAGGCTGCGTACCCCACCGGAAACACTTCCAGCAGGCCTCACTTTGCAAACCAGGCATCTACTGTCCCGTGCCCAGCTACAGAGAATGTGATCTCCTGCCCAGGCTGGAGCCTGCCCTGAAGCCTCAGGCCCTGTGACCCTGAGGAGGTCATGCCCCTGCCTACCAGCGGGTCCTCAGCAACCCCTGTGACTCCCATCTGCCCGGTGTCCATGTTCTGCAGTGGGTGCCTCCTCAGAAGGAGGAGCCCAGGGCAGGGAAAAGGCTGGGTTGCCTTGGAGATGAGGAAAGCCAGGTCACCCCGAGGTAGGAGCAGTGGGGTACTTCCCCAGCCCTTTGTCTTCCTCCAGCTGCTCCCACAATCCTCTAGGGCAGGAATGCAAGAGGCAGCTGAGCCCCCAGAGCTGGGAAGCAGCAGCTGAGGGGATGACTGAGTTGTGGGGGGCCCTTGGTTATCAAAGGCCTGGCGGCGGGAACCCGAAAGGCACCATGGCTGTCCCGTAGGGGTCCAGCGGCCTGAGCGAGGGGACAGGCTGCCGCAGTCCCAGGAGAGCGCAGTCCCAGGAGAGCGGCTGGGGATTCCTGGGTGCCACTCCCCCCCACCTCTCGGGGAACAGCAGGGCCCTTGTTCCCCTGAGTAACCTTCATGCCTATCCCAGATGAGTCATCGGAGCCAGACAGAGCTGCGAGGAGCCCGGGCAAAGACACAAAGCCAGGCAGAGGACAGAAGGCCGGGGGGCAGAGCAGACACAAAGCAAGAGGTAAACAGAGCAGCCTCAGAAACACAGGCACCGAGCCAAGCGGACAAACAGAGGCACACAGTACGTGCGGGCAACCCGCGCCCAGCACGCAGGTCCCCGTCTCTCCGCTGGGCCCGGACTGCACAGTCCAGCACCAGGAAGGCTGGCCTCGGGGGACCACTACCACGAGCCCCACCCGGCCCTGTGCAGCCAAACGCAAGCGGCTGGCACCCCGCCTCGGCCCGCACCCCGCACAGCCCCCGACGGGCACAGCCCCCACGGCTGCGCACACACGCCCACGTGGTCAGACACACGCACCGCCCGGCCGGCTGTAAACACGGCCCCATGGCCGCGCGTGCGCACACGCACCGCGGCAGACCCCACACGCGCACGCGACCTTCCGCGGGGGGCACACGGCGCCGCGGCCACCGGCCTCTCAAGCAGCCTCCTGTCCGGCCAGGCGCTGAGCCTGTGGCCGCTGCACACACCTGTGAACGCCAGGGCAGCCCCGCACCGGCTGGGGTTAGGGTGTGAAAAGCACACGCGGGCCCGGGTCCGAGTACAGCGCCGCTGTGGGCAGGTGGGAGTCGGAGGACGGGACGGGGCCGCCGCGCTCCCCTCGCTGGGCCCCGCGTGTACACGCCGAGCCGCGGCGGCGGGCGGCAGAGAGGAGCGTCCTGGCCCTGCCGCGGGCCGGGCTGAGCGGCGCCCCCGGGCGGTGACCTCGGAGGGGCGCGGGCTCGGCCGCCGGCGCACCTGTCCCCGCCCGCGCCCGCCCCGGCTCCCGCCCCAGCTCCCGCGCGGGCCCGGACCCGCCCGCCGCCCGCCGCCCGCGGCCGCGCTCCCACCTCGCGCTCGCGGCCGCCCGGCTCCTCCTGCGCGGCGCCGCGGGGTCGGGCGGAGGCGGCTGGCGCAGCTGTTGGGGGCCTGTTCCGGGCACGCGGCCGGGCCAGGCGCCGCCCCCGCCCCGCCCCGCCCGGCCACGGCCACGGCCCCACCCCCGCCGCAGGGGCGGCCCACGCGGGACGGCTTCTCCCCAACCCCCGGGGCTCGGCCCGGACCGAGGCGCGGGCGGGCCAGGCACAGGGAGGAGGCGTTTCCCACACGCCCAGAGCCGGCGAGGTCACCTGCCCAGCAGCCCGCCCACGCCGCTCTCAGGCCACTGCTCCCGGCCCCCAGGACCCGGCCCCCAAGAACTCTGGGGCGCGCGCTGCCGAGCTCCCGGGGCTCCCTGGGGGACCGATCCCCGGCCAGGAGAGGCGGGTGGTGGAGATTAGGACGAGGGTAGCGGCACCCCGAACCAGGCACACCCAAAAGGATGGGCGCGGGGGGGCCCCATCCAGGAGTAGGCTAGGGAGACGGGAAGGAGAACCGTAGGCCGGGAGGATCAGGTGCGGCGCCCCACGCCACGCGGCGCCGGCTGGCAGCCCCGCCTCTGTCCACACCCCCACACCTGCCCGCCGCCTGGACAGCGTCCGGTCGTCGGGTCGCAGCAAGGTTCCCACCGCGCTGCAGACCTCGCCCCAGGCACTTCGCAGCTGATGTCAACGCACAACCAGCCCGGTGCAGCTTCCAACTACAGTCCCGAGAAAGACACACCAAGTCCCAACGCAGACAAGGCCACGAAAGCCCTAGCAGGAAGGGCTGGCCCATGGGAGAAGCCGGGGGCGACGCGAGCGCCAGTTCACAAACCCGAGGGCACTGCCCGCCCGCCCGAGGGGCCTCCAGAGACAGCCCTGGCCCTGGGGGAGGCGGCCCGCAGCACCTACCCCGCGCACAGCCGCTGGGAACCTGGACCCTGGAGCCCAGCCGGGTGGAGCCAGCTGGGGGCGGGGCCGAGGCTTTCCGGAGCCTCACCTGGCAGCCCGGCCCCTCTGAGCTGCTCAAAGGACAGCCCAGGGACAGCCAGGCCTAGCGGCAGCGCCTCACACCCTGACAGGACATTCCACACTCCGGGCCCACGCCGACCCAGGCAGAAGGGCCCACTGGGGACAGCAGAGGAAGCCAGAAACGTGCGCCCCCTCTTCTCACTCTCGGGGAGAAATTCCTAGTCGGTGATGCCCACCTCGCCCCTGCCCAGGGCTGGACAAGTAAGGGCTGCAGGGCTGGGGCCCAGGCGTCAAGTGACAGCCGAAAGGGGGCTGGAGCCGGCTGGAATGTGGGGCCTGGAGCCGAGATTCTTAGGGGCCAGAGAGGGAAATCCCAGCCATCCAGGGGCCCACCCAGCGGCGCCAGAAGCCAAAAGAGCCAGTCCAGCCATCCCTGCCTCCCAGAGCCCGTCTCCCACGCTGTGGCCAATCTGGGGGCACCAGGCCTCCTGGACCCCCAAGTCCCCCCACTGCCCCCCAGGTACACCAACTGGGCTAGGCTGTCCTGCCCTTCAGACCCCTGGCCTCTGCTGCTCAGGAAAGAGAGGACGAGAAACAGCTGAGAAAGTAGGAGGAGAGGCTGGCCAGAGAGAGGAGAGCGGCAGCAGCCACCACAGGGCAGCTGGGCAGGACTGAGGGGCTGGACGGGTGGGGCACGCGCACGAGCGTCCACACACACAGTCCTCTTCCCATGAGGCAGCTGCCTGGGGGCAGGTTGGGTCACAGCTGGGGAGAGTGGGAAGCCACTGGTGGGGAGCAGGGTGAGGGGGTGGAAGGGCCCTGGGGTGAGTACAAAGGGGAAACTGAGGCCTGGTGGGAGAGCACACAGCTCTGAGGGAAAGGCAGGTGGAGGGGAGCGGTGGGCAGTCTGCGGAGAGAGGGAGAAGGGGCACCAGGGCCCCCAAGGAGCCCCACGGTGAGGGTGCTCAGACGGGAGGCTGGGGTGGGGACAGACCAGGGCCTTGGGAGGAGCCTGGACAGGGAGAGGGGGCCGGGCAGCGGGGAGCCTGGAGGGCACAGAGGAGGGGGAGGGTGTACAGGAAACTGGGGGGCACGGAGCTGGAACAGTGGCAGGTGGGACTGAGCAAAGCCCGAGGCTGAGGAAGGACAATAGACTGCAGGGGGACCTGAGGGCCAGGAGACCAGCCTCGACCCGCACAAGACACAGCGGCCTCTGCCTGCCTCTGCCCTCCCTCTGGGCTGGCTGGCCCCAGCCTGAGGCTGCACGTGGCCCCGTGTCCCTCCTCCCACCACACTGCCAGCCGCCCGGTCCCTTGTTCTCAGCCTTGCCCCCCTCACCTCCAGCTCAGGCTTTTCCTGGGTCCCCGTCACCCAGTCTCATGCCTTGGGGTTCCAGCTCTGGAGCTGCTGAGGCTGCCTGGCTTTGTCCAAGAGTCCAGGGGCCGGGGCCCAGGAGCAGCTGCCCGGGCCAGCTGCGGCCGGCTTCAATGTGACCATGGCAACCCAGGCTGCTCCCCTTGCCGAGCCTCTCAGCCCCCGCAGAGAGGGAGGGGACAGCCAGGCGGGAGCGAGGGAGAGGAGCTGAGAACTGTGAGAGGGAATCAGAGGGAGCCCCTGGACAAAGGGACCCCAGACAAAGGCAGGACGCGGAGGCCAGCGGCGGCCGCTGAGAAGCTGTCCCTCAGGCAGGCGGCATTTGGCCTCACAGGCACAGAATGGGGGGCAGTGGAGAGGGGGCTGGGGGGACCAGAGAGGGAGGAGAGAGATCAGGAGTGACCACGGTGTCCTTTGGAGGCCTCCTTCCAGGCCCCCAGCAGTGCCCTTCCTCTCCTAGGGCTTTCTTTGCATTGCATCCTGGGAAGAAGCAGACGCTTTTGCCAGCCACCTCCAGTTTCCCAGGCGTGGTAGCACCTCGGCCATAGGAAGTACCCGGACAAAGGCACCCATCTCCAGGAGCACCCCTCACCTGCTAAACCACGCTGTGAAACAGAGCACCCTGGTTCAGTCTGGGCACTCCTACCCCAGAGCACCACAGAGGTGGCTCTCCGGGCCGGGAGCGCTGGGCAGGGCCGGAGGCCTGTGGTGCCCCTCACAGCACGGGAGACAGGAGAGGAAGCCTAGCACCAAATGGTGAGGGAGAAACTGACCTACTGGCTCCCATCTGGCCTTCCTGGCCTGCATTCTCTGCACCCAACTCCCCCACACACCAGAAAGTCTGGGTGGTGACTACGCAGCATCTGTGGCATACAGGCTCAGCTGACAAAGCAGTCACCCCACTTCCCTGACCACAGCCCGCAGTGGCCTTCAGAGGTCCCTTGGCTCTCCGAGTCTCCCGCTGTCGCTCCACCAGCTGTGATCACGACCAGCGCAGGGCAGCGCTCTGATCCCGGTGCACGAGGCATGCACAGCTGCCCTGCGGGCCCACAGCCTCCTCAGTGGGCGTACACATTCACAGGCTGGCCGGGTATAGGGGAAGCTGGGGCTGTGGGAGCCAGGTGCTCCTGCCCGCCGGAGGAGTCTGAGGGGCTTTAGATCAGGGTAAGATTTGCAGAAGGTGAGGCAAGCTGAGCCCAGGGCGGTGCCGCACAGCTGTGAGGCCAGCTGGGGCTGCAGGCCGGTCCACAGGGGAGCAAGGCCAGAGGGGCCCCTTGTAAGCAGCCTGGCCCATTCCCAGAGTGAGGAGGAAGGGTGCGGGTCCAGCCTGACAGGACAGGCCCGATTGTGTTCCTTCCCAGAGTGGATTCTGGCAGGAGCTGGTGGGGTGCATGGTTTGGGGCAGCGGCTGTGGGGAAGGGGGCATTGCCAGACGCATCCTGCCTGTGTCCCCAGGTAGGTCCCCAGCCCCAAGGGAGGGGTCTCCCTGCCCCCTGAGGTGGGTGCAGCCAGCACTTCCTGAGAACAAAGCCAGGCCTGGAGAGGTTGGGACTTGCTGAGTTCCATGGCAAGTTGTTGCTTCCTGCCCAGGACTTCGCTCAGACTGTAGCTCCGCTCTCTGCTTTGTGAACCGGGAGCCTCACCTCTGGTGGGCTTCACAGGCCCTGCAACGAACAGGGACGCCACAGGGAGGCGCCCACCGCACAGTTGACCCAAGCTGGCTGCTGGGACTGTGAAAGGCCACTCCATGGGTTTGGTCTGTTTGTTTTCGTTCTGCTTTTGAGACAGGGTCTCACTCGGTGCCCCTGCTGGCCTCGAACTCACTGCATGGCCTCACTGGCGACTACAGCGTGCCCCTGCACTCAGCCGAGAAAAGCTGGGGGTCCACAGGTATCTTCAGGGTGAATCGGGGCAGGGAATCCTGAACTGAGTAGCAGAGATGCTCTCATTTGGGAGTCTCTCCATTGTGTCTCTGTCCATAAAGAGCCTGTGGTTGTCTGTGCCTATCAGGTCAGCTGAGCCCACTGGGCTGGGCGCCATCTCAGCTCCACAGATCCCGCCTACCAGCCCCAAATGTACTCGCTCCAGGGTGGGCTGGGACTGGAGATGCTGGGGCGCCTGGCGGAGGTGGGATCCGAGTCTTGCTGCACACATGGTGCCTGGTACCGCTGAGCTGCAGCCTCAGGCCAAAGCTTGGTCCTTTTGACTCCAGAGCCTGGCTAGACTCTCCGACAAAACTCTAGTCTCCACTCCTTCAGAGTCCTTGGAGATCTGGGGTCCTGGCCTTTAACTCATAACTTCCTTCATCTCCCAAGAATACAGGTACCCAAATTGTTCCGGTTTGTGTACAGAGAATGCACCAAGATCCAAACCCCCAAATGAAAGCCTAGCGTGTTGATGCATGCCTGTAATCCCAGCACTCAGGAGGCTGAGGCAGGATTACCACAATTTCAAGGCCATCCTGGGCTACATAGTGAGCTTGAGGCCAGCCTGAACTGCATAGAGAGACCCTGTCTCAAAAAACCGAAATGGAACAAACCAATTAAAGGCAAGTGATTTACTTAAAGGCTCTTTGGAAGTTAAGTCAGGGCTAATCCACAGTATTTCTCAAACACGGGTCTCTGAACTCCAGCAGAACCGTGAATCCCCTGTGAGAATGATTAATTCCCGTGTTTTCATGTCCTTGTAATTTTTTTTTTTTTTTTGAGACAGGGTCTCACTATGCTGTTCAGGCTGGCCGTGAGCTCACTTTGTAGCCCAGGCTGGCCTTGAACTTGCAAGGATCCTCCTGCCTCAGCCTCCCCAGTGCTGGGATTACAGGCATAGGCCACCACGCCCAGCTGTCCTTGTAATTTTTGAAAACAGTATTTGAGCACAGGTAACGCATCCTGGGCCTGCGCATGCGTGTCTGACTCAAGCTGTGTTTACCACTTAGAGTTTCCATCGTCCCGGCTGTGTCTGCACCAGGGAGGCCAGCAGGCAAGCGCTGACCTTTCCCTCACGCTGGGAACAGGTATGAGAAAGGGAAGAGCTGAGTCACTCTGGGCACACAGTGAAGTACAAGTTCCAGGGAACCCGTCCCAGCGCTGTGCCTGCTGCCAGCACAACTTCCTTTCAGAAAAACAGCCCTATTCGTGGCTTTAAATGAATGTTAATTTTTAAATTACCTTCCTACTTTTGTTTGTATTAATCGCTGCTTTGTTTTGGTTTTATAAGCCTCAACTAGGGAGCATAAGGAAGGCCCAGTTAGCTGCGCCTGCAGGCACCGTTTGCACACCCTTGGAAGGTGTTTCCCAGAAAGCACGGCCTACCGGAAAATCATCAGCCTGGAAATGAGAGAGCTCAAACATGCCAGCCCCAGTCAGCCTATCCCAGCCTCACCCACCTCAGCCGGCAGCCACTGAGCAAGAGAACAGTGAGGCGTAATCAGCAGGATGCTGGCCATCACCATGGTAACGATCAGCTAGGGCTTATTTTGCACTTAGGTCTTATTTTTAGGAAATATGGAATTATAGAAATAGCTTAAGCCCATAAAAATTGTTTTCCTCACAGGGGGAACTAACCCAAAACTTCAGGATTCTCCAAGAAAACCTGACATAAATAAGTAAACATAACGTGAACGAGGTGTTCACCTGCAGGTCAGGACCAGCTGGGAATGATCCAAACATGCTCGAAAGACTTGTTGAAGATCTCCCACCCGCAAGACCAAGGTGAGCAGGTTGGAATCTGGGCTCCTGTGCTATTGAGAGTGGGGGACGGGCGACGCCCAAGTGAGGGGTGACAGGGCAGGCAAGGGGGGGGCGGGTCACAGGACAGAATCAAGATCCAGTGAGAAGGCCTAGACTTTTTCTGTTTAGACGCTTTCCTTAATAAATACGCACAAGGGGGCTGGGGATATAGCTCAGTGGAATAAGCGCCTGCCTAGCAGGCGCAGGGTCCTGAGTTTGATCCCCAGTACTGCCAAATAAATAAATAAATAAATACGCACAAGTTTTAAAAGAGAATGACTTTATGTAGAAGGAAAAAACTAAGGTCCTTGGGCTGTGTCAGCCGCTTAAACAAAAACCCTGGAAGGTTCTGGGTTAATTCCGTGGCTTGATGATGTCATGGAGGACGCAACTTCTTGCCACCTTCGGCTTCCTCACTCTGCGTGTGGGGTGTCATCCACAGCGCCCCTAGGCGGCGCCTCCAGTGTCCCGGTCCCCCACCCGCAGCGCCCCCGCGTGGACAATCCTGACCACACAGCTATATGCTGGCCCTGAATACGCGGAAGGGCAGCCCGGAAATGATCGGTGAAAGGTGTGAAACCCTTGCAGCGAGGAAATGGGAGTGACCGTTCTGTGGGTTTAGAGGAATCTTCTGGGAAAAGCATCCGGAGCATCGGACATGCTTTCTCAGGGGAACGGTCTGCCGTGCCAGGGGCCTTGGATCTTATCCAGTGGGGTCCGGGAAGCCTTTAAAAAACCTGAGCCTGGGCAGTCAGACGCAGGACGCGATGAGATGAGATTAGGCACAGGTGGCGGGAAGGTTTTTCCGCATCTCTAATTCCAAAGCTTGCACAGTAGGAACCCCGAACTGGCGGTGCCTTTGGGTCACGCGAGCAGCAGAAACAGCCACCTCTGGACTCTGCAGCAGATGCTCTGGACTCTCAGCCATGTGCAGAGCGGGCCACGTGGCTAGGCAGACTCTGCTTCTAACTAGGGAGGGGGTGGCGGGGCAGTCTGGAAGGTTCCGTGGTCAAGGTGGGAGGGGTAAGTCCGTGGCAGTCAGAGAATCACACAGTGGGAGAGTCTGCTCCATAATCCCCACCAGATCACTGTGTCCCATTCAGACCCCAGAGACTCCTATTAACCCATACAATATTCACCAGGGTGGGAAACGAAGGAACATCTCTTGCACCTCTCAACTGGACCCTGGGGAAACCACTGGCAAGGACTTCTTGAGGACCTGTCCCTTCTTCAGGGATATGCTCATGATTTAGCCCCCAGTCACCCTGAGCTGCTCCCGATGCATCAAAAGAAACCACTGCACAATGGCTCATCTTCAGAGAGCCAAGTTCCCATCATGCCTCTGGACTGCTCAGACCTCTCCACCTGGGAAGCCACCTATTGACTTGCCCTCAGCCACGCCAGGGCCAGGTGCAGTCTGCTAGCCACCCATGGACATATTCTCCAGGCAGGAACCACACCAGAGCTAGGGTGACCCATGGACCGAGAACCAGAGTAGGCAGGTGGGGAGGACATTAGTCTAGTAATCTAATGGAAGCAGCCATTTAACTTATTAAATTGGCTTTACAGCATCAGCTTCAGAATGCAGCACTGGCACACAGTGTGAAGTTATTCAGCTTCTGAGGGAATCTCTCACACAGTGCCATAAGCAGCTTCTTACAGTTTTCATGCTGTGTATCTTCAGGTTGGCAGACACAGAACATGGATCAGGAGGCAAAGGTCCTAAGTTCTGATCAATCAGAAGGGAAGCAGATAAAACAGGAATCTGAATTTTAATGGCAAGGAATAGAACCATAATTTCAATGACAACTCTTAACCAGCAAGCTCCAGTTCAGGGCTGGGGTGAGGCCGGAGGCCATCAGAACAGAGGGAGCCTGGGGGCCTCAAAGCAATGGCGTTTCATCTCTGGCTCCTGTATGTGTCTTGAACTTTGGGATGAGGGTGGGGTGAGGGGCAAGTGAGGGCCGGCAAGACTGTTCCTGGGTGCTTCTTGTGATACACACCCACCTGCAGGCTCACGAAGGCTGCACGTGTGTCTGGGAGCAGGGAGACTTCACACCATGGGAACTCCAAGGAAGGTTGGCATTCAGGATTTTCAGGGTCCAGGTCCAACTAGAGGTCATGGAATGTGCCAGTCACCACCACCATGGCCCCACAGCCCTGGTCATTGGACTCCAGCAGGGTGCTCACAACACCAGTAGCAAGGCCCTTGTCGAACTGCTCAGCACCTCACACTCCAGCACCTCAACTCAGTGCCTCACACCTCAGCTCCTCACACCTCAACACCTCACACCCAAGTTCTCACACATAGGTCCTCACACTCCAGTGCCTCACACCTCAGCTCCTCAGATTCCAGCTGCTCACACCTCAGATCCTGAAACCTCAGCACGTCACACTTCATTTCCTCACACCTCAGCACCTCACACCTCAGTTCCTCCCACATCAGCCCTTCACACCTCAGCACCTCACACTCCAGCAGCTCACACCTTAACACCTCTCACCTCAGCTCCTCACACAACTCCTGATACCTCAGCTCCTCACACCGCACACCTTAGCTCCTTATTCCAGCTCCTCTCACCCCTTCCCCAGCTTCTCCCCTGCCCTTCCCTCCTCGTCCACCTTCTTCCATTCATCTTTTCACAAGAGTTCCTCACCCCTCAAGTTCCTGCATTAGGCTACCCACTCTCTCTGGCCTGTGTTCCCATCCCTCTTATTTGTGGGGTCACCTATTGCCTGGCCAGTCTCTCTACGTTTTCCTGCCACTGGAAGCAGGAAGTTTGGAAACCATGGTGCTCGATGGGAAGGAAGACCTGTCCTGGAAGTAGTGTTTTTGTCCCATTTTCTCTGGGTGTGGAGGCAAATCAGACACTTTCAGCATAGTAAGGGTTAATGTCCTCCACAGGCCACAGCAGGCTGGGTGGGGGCTGGAGGCCCGGGGTAAGACAGGCTGTCAGGGTCTGTTTGCTTGAGAATTGACAGGCTTTAGACAAAACTCACCCAAGCAGAAGCAGCAGCCAAGCATGATGAACTTGACCCAGTAAAAAGTCTTGGACGTTAACCCTAAGTGCTTTCTTTGTTTGTGAGTGTGGTTTTGGTCTTGCACCAGACTCTAAACTCCAGGCACACAAAGACTGTGCTCATCGTGTGCACCATGCGGCTAGTGTGGAAAAAGAATCGCGGAAATATGTGTTGAATAAAAGGGGTAACTGGACATTACTTGTCAACACCTTTAAACCCCATCCCAAGCAAAGACAAGCTGGAGTGTCCACGTGGGTGTTGTGGTTCGGTTCTGCAAGACTATACCAGTGGGTCTGGGCGCCCCTTTTCAGAAACTTGAGAGAGAGAAAGACAGAGAAATCCTCCCCACCCTGTATGTACTTTCTTGCCCAGAGCAGACCCGGGTTCCAGTTCCTTAAACTGGTGCCCAGCTGTATGTGGCCCTGGGTTGAAGTAGAGCAGAAGTCCAAACAGTGACAGAACACAGTGACAGAACACAGTGACTCGGTGGTGCTGACTCCCCTGCAGAGACCCAGAAGATTCCAGGTCAGGGACTGGCCTTGGTATCTGGAAAGCAAACAGTAGCTCTCACACAAGACAAAGAGCTGCTTGAAAATCTAAACCTTAGCCAGATGCCATGTTGCACGTTTGTAACCCTAGCTACTTGGGAGACTGAGATAGGAGGATTACAACTTCAAGGCCAGCCCAAGCAACTTGGTGAAACTCTGTCAATAAATAAATGCATACCTTTTTTAAAATTTTAAAACCTTAAAAGGCTGGGAAAGGAAAGACCTTGTGGTGTATGCCTGTCATCCCAGCACTCAGGAGGCTGAGGCAGGAGAATCGTTGCAAGTTCGAGACCAGCCTGAGCTACAAAGTAAGCCCAAGGTCAGCCTGAACTACACAATGAGACCCTGTCTCAAAAAGACAAAAAAAAAAAAAAAAAAAAGGCTGGGGATGCACCTTAGTGTGAGGCCCTGTGTTGAATCCCCAATACCACAAAAATTAAATAAATATGTAAATAAATAAATATAAATATTTGAACCTTTTCCTGAATAAAAGAGTAGGCTACTGAGGGGGGAAGCCAGAGTCCCTGGGCATTCCCATGCCTAAGAATCTCCCCAAAAAGATGAGACCATCAGGGCTGGGTGAAGCTCAGGAGCAGGGTGCATGCTTAGCATGCATGAGGACCTGACTTGAATTCCCCAGAGACCACAGACTGGAGCAGGAAGAGGGTAGGTACGGCCACCTGAGGAAATCTAAGATGGGCGTGCCCCTCCTGTCAAGCCCAGGGGAGCGGCCTGCAGGGGACCCTCTCAGAGTTTGTGTGTACTGTCTACTTGTGAGGGCAGGGTGAGCGGTGGCTGGCTCATGTCTGGAAAGAAAAAGCACCAGGAGGCTGCTCACTGCCGTGGTGATGGAACAAGGCAGAGTGAGGGGTTGGGGGCCTGCCCGCCTTCTAAGATTGGGGCAGAGGGGGTTTGATCTATGGACAAGATGTGGGCAGTGTAACAGAGAGCTGGCACAGGGTTATGTTAATTCTGCCCCAAAGGGTCCTAGAAGCTACAGGAGGACATTTGGCAGACTAGGCTAAGGAATGGCTCCACCTGCCTCAAGGAGTTGGGAGTTGAGCAGCCCCAGCAAAGGGAAAATGTTCTCTCAAGAGCGGTGATGAAAGCGCCAGGAGGAGGGACTCGGCTACGCCTGCCCGCGGAGGGAGACCTGGCGCCACCCCGGCTCTCGCCGGAGAAGTCCTCTCCGGTATCTTAGTCACTCCCCTCTTGACCAAGACACAACACCTGTCCCCACAACCTAGGGAAGCACAGTGTTACTTTAGGGCTCCTGGTTTGCGAAGTGTCAGTCCATGGTTCGCCAGCTGTGATGCAGAAGCAGCGCCGTGGAAGGGCCCGGGCAGAGGAGAGCCGCTCACACCACGGCAGCCAGGAAAGGCAGCAAAGGGAGGAGCCGGGCAGGGGAGCGAGAGGCTCCCCAGATCAGGGCCCAGAGGCCACCTCTACCCAGGCCCCACCTCCAGCAGCACACTAGGGGGCTTAACTCTTACTGGACGGGCCCACTGAGGAGCACTTGCCTCTGTGATCAGTCACCTTCCGGGTCACCTTCCGCCTCTGAGCACATGAGAGTTTGGGAGACGTTCTGGATCAGAACTGGAGCACCCAGCCCCTGCATCACACACTGCATCCCTGGAGAGTCCCAGGTCTGAGGCATGAAGATGAGAGAGGAGGGAAGGAAGCACACCTGCAAAGCAAGCGTGTGTGGTCAGTGCAGTAAGTTCCCAGCTAGCTAACGAGTTTGGTTCCGGGAGAGTTGTTCAGAAGTCAGCTTCACTCATGAGCTGACAAAGTGAGGCTCCTACAGTACACTGTGAAAGTTCACAACTCGAATGTTCGTAAGACGGGGGTTTACTGCAGAGACTCCACAGTGCTGCTGAGGACCCCACGTCCTTCTGCCTTGCTGCTCTGCCGCTCCCAGAAGGCTGCCGTTGTGTTTCACACACGAGAAGCTGAAATGGCGCTACCTCCACCTCAGCTGGCTCCCTGTCCTAGCCAGGGAAGGGAGCAATGCATCAGCCATTTGAAAACAAAAGGTTGTTGCTGATTGTAATCCTGTTGGTCAAAAGTGAGAGACACCACCATAGCTAGCTGCAAGGGATGCTGGGAAAGGAAATCTTTATTAGGGCGGCTGTAAGAACAAAAATTTGAAAGTCCCGTTACTCAGGAGAGGAGAATGGATGTTGGAGCACAGTAGCAGTTTGTGCCACAAAAGCACAAAGTAGGAAATAGTGTTATAAACAGCTGAGTTAGTTAAAAATACTATAGGCAGTCAGACAGGGCTGCGCCCTGGAAGGGGCCAACACAAAAGATGAGACACCCTGCGGGCCAGACCTCAAGACAAGGGGGGCTAAACAGTTGCAGCCACATACCCCCTGAACGTAAATGTCAGAAATTGATAAAAGTAACAACCACCTTCAAAGAGCCAGGAAGTCACTGGCCTGACCCCCCACAGAAAAAGCCCAGCTCTGCATTCACGCCCGCTTGCTTCGTGACTCGCTTCCGCGTTTGATCTCAGTCCACTCAGTCTTACCTGGGCAATTACGCCTGTAATCTTATTGGTGGACCATAGTGTTGTCCATTTCCCCTACCTTGGACCCGCCTCACCTCATGATTTTTCCCTATAAAGTCCCTAAAAAAGACAGAGTCGGGGGTAACCCACTCGGGCCCCCCTTCTGTCCTTCTCTTGGATAGAAGCTTTCTTTCTCTCAATAAATATATTCTGCTCTTGGGCTGGGGATATAGCTCAGTGGAATAAGCACCTGCCTAGCAAGCGCAGGGTCCTGAGTTCGATCCCCAGTACCGCCAAAAAAAAAATAATAATAAATAAATAAATATATTCTGCTCTTAACCTCCATTGTTCCTAAAATTCATTCTTCGGTTTTAGAGAACACGAACTCGTCTGATATCAGTCAGGTTGGGAGATTTATTTTCCTGTATCAATAGGAGACCATCACCATGCACCTCAAAGGGAAAGGACCAGGGCTGGGGATACAGCTCAATGGCATAAGCACCTGCCTGGCAGGCGTAAGGCCCTGAGTCCGATCCCCAGTACCACAAAAAAAAAAAAAAAAAAAGGAAAAGGACCTCACATTTAAATAAAATGTGGGGTCTTTCCCATTACAGGAGACTGAGCCGTCTAATTATAGATTTGTGGAATTACAGTGATTGGATTACCTTTGAAATGTCATCAAACCTGCTGCAAAGTGTGAGAGACAGAAAGAACACACCCCACACAATGGACCCAAAGAGGCAGAGAGAAATGCAAATAAAGTTGCTGCCTCTTCCCGCCTCCCACCGGTGAGGCGAGGCCAAGCATTGATAACAGAGACCTTACTCTGGGGGACTTCTTTGAAGATGACAGTACACAATGCAGTAACTATGGTTATTCTCCTATTATTCTGTTAGGAATTTCTGTTTTAATTTTTTCAATAAAAAAGTAAAAGACCTTAAAGTTTCACACAAGCTGATTAGAACTGTACACAGAGTGTGCGTGTGTTCCCAAGGACTGAACCGGCAAGCCCAACCCGTGAGCTCACTGCTGACGGCTGGCAGACCTGCCTCTTCCTGTTGCAGCTGCACCCGTCCCTCCCCTGGACCTGGGGCCACGGGCACCCACCTGGGGGAAGCAGCTGCAGGCTCTCCACCACTCTGCCCCGGGGCTGGGCACTTAAAAACAAAGAAGTGTTTACCGAGGGGCAACCAACACAGAAGCCACACAGATGTAAAGAGTGCACGTTGACAAGTTTGGTCCTGCAAAAACCAACAACATACTGAAGACAGTGAACATCCCCACCCCCACCCCAGGGCATGGTCTCAAGTCTGGCACGGTGCCTGCCCTTCCCCAGCCCATGCCAGAGCAACCACGGGTCTGCTTTCTGTCTCTGTAGATTCGTTTGCCTTTTCCAGAGTTTTATATAAATGAAACCATACAGTGTACAGTCTTTCTTGGTCTGGCTTATTTCGCTCTGGCTGCCAGCTTGTCAGGCAGTGTGGAAGGCAGTCCAGGTCAGAGAACCCCGCCAAGGGTTGGGCTGCTGGCCTGCGCACAAATTGGGTGCCACGAATCTTGTTAAGCTGTATAATTTTTCTGCATGGGTGCCAAGATTACATTCTGGCTAACGGACCTTTCTTAATCCAAAACAAGAATTATCTGCACTCTCAATTTTTTGCCAAAACATATAACCTTGAACATCAACCCTCTTTTACTTCCCCCCACCAATTCTTAAAACTCAGTAGAGGAAAATAAAGCAGAGAGGAATCCTGAAGATACACACACAGTCCTTCGCTCCAGCTCTGGGGAGCATGCAGTTTCAGCCACTCGCACCGCCGTGGATTTTGAGTGGGCTGTTTTAGACCTTCACAGAATCTCTTATAATGAATTGTGTGTTGGCACTGCACTCTCAGCTCACGGGGACCCAGTAAGAATCGGATAGAGTGCTGAAGAATTTATGGGTGACGTGGACCATCTGGATTTTGTTTTAAAGGATATCCAGAAAAAAAAGGGAGGGCAGGTGGAGCAAGTACAGCCCAATTCTGGGTCTTTCCAGAGCTTTGGGGGAGCGCAGTCATGCTCACGGTATTCATCTCATGGCTCTTCTGCATGTTTGAAAATTGCTATCATAAGCAATTCTTTCAAACACAAGTAAGAAATTCCCCCACAGTCTTCATTATAGGGATATTGTTTAAGACATTGTTTGTTCATCATTTTCAAACAAGTATGTTTTAGGTGTGAAATTAAGGGTAATTTTAAAGCTTAAATAAAATAATAACTTACCTCAGTCCAACTTGGTTCAGAGTAAGCACCAACTACGCAATGATTATTTACCATATTATGATTTCACCAGAATTGACTCATGGGTATTAGAAGCCAGACCTACCTGGAACTTGGATGTTTTCTCTGATGTTGGACAAAGAGCAAAGGGAACATGTTCTTCTCCCAAGAAGTTTGTTCTAGGCGGTTTCTGGGAGCCTCATGGATTTAGGAGTTTTCTGAAAGAACCATCAAGACTGCCAGAGCCTCCATCTGGAAGGTAAAAATTTAGTACAAAATATCAAAAGAGTAATACACCATGACTAGCTTTCGAAAGAAGGAACCATCCGATGGTTCCCCCTTTTTTTTTTTTTTTTTTTTTTTTTTTTCCGGGACCAGGGATCAAACTCAGGGCCCTAGTGCTCAGCGGCAAGCACTTAGCCCACTGAGCTGTACCTCCAGCCTGGGGGTTGGGGCAAGGAAAGGCCTACTTAGCTTTCTACACCATGACTAGCAAAGAGTACCAAGACAGCTTAATATTTTCAAATAAATCATGAATATAAGCCAAAGGAAATAAAACATGGAAATTTGATAAAAATTGGGCAATCAGTATACATTTTTAATAGAATTCTTAGAACCCAGGAATTAAAAGGTACTTTCTTCTGCTGAAGGATATTTATTTCAAATAAACAACCAATATAATATCCACTGAAGTATTCCTAGTACGTCAAGAATGAGGCGAATTTCCCACTTGTAGTGACTATCACTGCTCCATTTCCTAGACGGTCAAATGCAAAGGCCTGTGCTCATGATTTAGAAGAAATACAACTCCTGACCTGTTAGGTGTCAAATATGCTGAGTTCGTGAGGTCACACAACATCAAGGAACGAGGTCAGGAACTAAAGGAAGAAGTTAGGAGAGTTTTATTAGAAATAGCAGAAAAGGATAGCTCCTGGATTTCCAGGAGGGGTTCCTAGTGGGTGGCCACCGAGGCCCTTTGGTAGGGCAATTTATACAGCAAAATTACAACATTGGCACCCCATGGGTCAGACTACCATCAACCTACAGGATTACAAGTACAGCTGCTTGGCTGGGCGTGGTGGCGCACGCCTGTAATCCCAGCACTCGGGAGGCTGAGGCAGGAGGATTATTGTGAGTTCAAGACCAGCCTAGGCTACAAAGTGAGTTCGAGGCCAGCCTGAACTGCACAGGGAGACCCTGTCTCAAAAAGACAAAAAAAAACAAAACAAGTACAGCTGCTTAGCTCATATTGACCCAATAGGGAACTGAATCACATAGCAAAGTCCCTGGAAAGAACAAAGGTCTTTCCGGGAAGGGGCAGGGCGAGATGCTCTGCTCACCCGCCTGGACATCTGATGCCTGTCTGGACTTGCTGGACCAGGTGGTGCTAATTACAGCCTAACCTCAAGCTGCCACTTGTCCTCGGGAGCCTGCAGGCCCGGCCACTGCACCTCCATCTTGCATTTCCAGCCACGATCTAGATATCTGTATTTCCTGTGCTGACTCTGAGAGCCCACACCCTCTGACTGTGTATTAATTTTTATCTCGTTAGTGCTCCACAGAACTCATGCAGGGCATCATCACAGAGGCAGGTGACAGAAGAGGCCCCTACACACCCTGCGGGGGAGCCAGGTGAGAGAGGAAGGTGCTGGGGTCCCCCTGTTGCCTTCATGGTGCACCCCCAGTGAGCTTCTCGGGTTTGTGACCCCCCCCAAAGGCAGCACCGCAAGTCACCAACAAAGCCCTTAGCATGCGAGCTCTAGGGGAACACTGCAGACCCAAGCAATAGCAATTTGTCCGCTGCATACTGAAGTGTGAAGCCCTTAAAGCTCCTGTGATAAGTGGCATCTTGGAACACGTCAACCTTTTTCATCTCTGTTATATTGTATAATATTATATATATATATATATATATATTTTTTTTTTTGGTCTTTTTTGAGACAAGATCTCACTATGCAGTTCAGGCTGGCCTTGAGCTCACTTTGTAGCCCAGGCTGTCCTCTAACTCACAATTATCCTCCTGCCTCAGCCTCTTGAGTGCAGGGATTACAGGCATATACCCCACGCCTGACAATATTATACCTTTACAACCCTGTGTACAATACAATAATTTAACTGTCCTTTGTCCCTGGTACCTAGTGGAAGGTACTTCCTTGGAAGTATTTTTTCTTTTTTCTTTTTGTTTTGGTTGATTTTTTTGTCTTTTTTTTTTTTTTTTTGGTTTTTTGAGACAGTATTTTATTGTGTAGCTCAGGCTGGCCTTGAACTGGCAGCAATCCTCCTGCCTCAGCCTCCTAAGTACTGAGATAACAGGCACGTACCAGCACTCCTGGCCAGAAGTTCTTGGATAGCAGACATCTTTGTTATTCAGCAGCCACTTGGACCACCCATGGGTTTGTGCTAAGAGAACACCCACAGTGGGGTCTCATCCCCAACAAGACCAACTGGTACTTAAAGGATCAGGCCCTCGAGCCAAGCCCAACCTCCACGGCAAGTAGGGGGACCAAGGACTGCGTTCAGTCATGCAGCCAGTGGGCCAGGCCAGTCATCCTCAGGGAAGGGAAAGGCAGAGCTCCCTGGGTGGTGAGGTCACTGTGCTGGGCTCGGGTGGGGGTGACCAGCCGGAACACGCAGCTCTGCGTCTGGGGCTCCCGAGTGCGTGCCCTGCATGTCTGCATCTGGCTGCTCCTCCAGGCCATACCCTCTCTAATGAAGCTGTCATCCTAGGCACAGCATTGTCCTGGGCACTGTAAGGCACTCTAGCGGTCCCAAAGCCATGGGAGCCCGAGCCCAGTCGCCAGTCCACAGAGGCCAAATGTCCCAGACTATCACACCGCACCGAAGCGAGGACAGTCTGGGCAGCCAGGGCCCACAGCCTGACGCACACTGAGCGCCGTGTGTGGTGTCAGAGCTTCGCTGCAGTATTGCAGCTCTTGGCCACCATATCCTTGGCATTTCCTCAGCGTGGGCCTCCCTGTAATGTCCCCGTTTGGCTGACTTCATAAAGGTTGGCGGTGGGAAGGAAGAGTCGCCCTCAGCAGCCCCAAGGCTGGGGGTCCCCTTGCTGGAGCTTCGTGATGCCTCACCCACTCCCTGCTCGGGCTCCTGTCTCTGGTTTTACCGGATCACCTAGATTTCAGCAAAAACTGACAGTGCCAAGTGTGACCAACTCTCGCCCAGCACATTCCCTCTGTCCATCCCCCGGGGCTCTCTCAGCTCGGCTCTGCCTGTGACCCTCATCTCCTGACCACATACCAGGAGGTTTCCGCCTTGTGGTGGCCTTTTTCTTGAACACAGCAACGAATGAAAGCCACGGAACAAATGGGCGAGGGCCACCACACAACAGTGGTCACGGCCACGAAAGCCAAGTACACCCGCTCCGGTCCCCGAACCAGAGAGGACATTCGATGTGCGTTTTCACCCAGTCCGGAGAACGGCTGCTGGGGGCTGAGGCCTCTCCCCACTGAGCCACAAGGGCCCGGCTGCTCCCCTGCCAAACAGTCTTCCTGAGGCTGAGGGTCCCTGGGAGGACCCTGGTCACTGGGCTTTCTGTCTCCCACGCACTGTGGCTCTCCTCGGCGACACCCTGGCCTAGGCCTTCAGTCAGGGTGTTCCTTGCCTTCCTCGGCTGACTCAGTGGCCTCGGTCTGTGCTGGCCGCTTGGATCCCAGTCCTAACGAAATCCTTCACTACCAACCACTGTGACAGCCCCTGGCGCCTTCATCACCCACATGTCCAGGTTCATTTGGCCCATGCAGGAGTGAGGCGGCCCCTGCCTCCAGCGCTCCCGGGTGCTTTAACTAGCTCACTCAGTTCACGCTACCTGGTGCAGCCCTCCAGAGCTACTAGGCTTCCCACTGCGGCCCCCATCTGTGTGACAGGGAAAAGGAAGAGACCCTCGCTTCCCCGAAGGCCCACTTGGAGGGCACTGTCCCAGGGTAACCAGCTGAGCACCCTGGCGGAGGTGGGGGCAGCATTGTCGCTGTCTGGTGCTGCCAGTCCACCCACCCAGCCGCATTTCTTTCTCTTTTTTTGTCTTTTTAAAGCAGAGTCTTGCTATGCAGTTCAGTTGAGCTCACTTTGTAGCCCAGGCTGGTCTGGAGCTCGCAACGGTCCTCCTGCCTCAGCCTCCCGGGTGCTGGGATTACAGGCGTGCACCACCATGCCCGGCTGGCGTAAAGTTTGGAAAGTCGCATTATGTTGGGAGCCGGTGTGAGGGCTTGCTGTTAGTCTCCTTGGAATCAGCCCCTCCCACCGTGTTACCAAGATGGCGCCTATATCCTGTTTTCTGGTTCTTGTTGCCGACTCTGTGTATACCTTATATAGAAAGGTGCCTGCTTACGGCACCCTGAAACCAATCCTGAAGGCCTACGTGGCGTAGTGTGATTTGCTAACTGCTCTTATATAAGTTGCTGTAACGGGAAGCTGGAGGAAGAAGAAGCCCGGAAGGAGCTACAGAGAGTGGACTTCTGTGGGGTATGTGCTGTGTCCAATAAAGAAACACGTTACAGAATCTGATCGTCTGTGTGCTGTCTTCTGCGGGTCGGGAGCGGCGCCGGACAGCATTAAGTCCTAAACAAGCCCTCAGCAGGACCCCGGTGTGATGTGTTAGCAGACGAGACGAGCCGGGTGTTCTCACCTTCAGGCCTCATTGTTGTCACTCCTCACGGTGGTTGGTTTCGTGCGTCACCTTCACTGAGCTAAGGGTTCTCTGCCCACAGCCCACACAACAGTATTTCCTCGTGTTTCTCAGAGACTGGTATACAGAAGGGGAAGAAAGGCCAGGTGTGCTGGTGCACGCCTGTAATCCCAACACTTGGGAGGCTGAGGCAGGAGGATTGCTGCAGGTTTGAGGCCGGCCTGGGCTATGTAGTGAGTTCAAGGCCAGCATGTACTACACAACAAGACTCTGTCTCAAAAACCAACATATCAAAGGTGAAGAAGACCCATGCCCTCTGCAATGTGGGTGGCACCCTGTAAGCTGTGAGGGCCTGAAAGGGACAGAAAGGTAGAGGACGGGTGTGTCGCCATTGCCTGCACTGGGACAGCCTTGCTCCCCGACCCCGACCTATGGACTCATGCTGAATTACAGGCCTGCTCTCCTAGCGACCAGCCCACAGTGACAGAAGGTGTGGCCTCGCTCCCTCCATGTCAGCCAGGCCAGTTCCTCACAGGTACACACCTGTCGGTGGAGAACCTGGGCACACTCCTCACCCAGTCCTGTTACCTGAAGGCCCTCGGTGCCCCACAGCCCCCAACTGCCATCAGAAGTTCCTGTCACAGCTGTGCATCATGGCACACGTCTGTAATTCTAGCCTCTCAGGGGCTGAAACAGGAGGACTACAAGTTTGAGGCCAGTCTGGGCAAGTTAGAAAGAGCCTGTCTCAAAATAAAAAATAAAACGGACTGGGTGTGCAGCTCAGTGTAAAGGCCCTGGGTTCAATCCCCAGTACTGAAAAGAGTTAAAAAGAAAAAGAAATCCCGGCCACTTGAGGGAAAGGACAGAAATCCAGACTTCTTAACCTGTGTACAGGCCCCAGTCCATACATGAAGACAGCCCCACCACTCCTGCAGCTCCCGCCTGCACCCCCCAGAGCCCACACTGGTCACCCCAACTGAGGCAGATGATTAGGGCGCAATAAACGGACCGGGAAAGTGGGCGTGGCCTGCGGATGCATGGTGAGCCAACCAGAGGGCGTGACCTTCAGTTCTTCCCTAAGCACTCCTCCCGTTCTCAGTAGGACCACGCAGGGTGACCTCAGCCTGAGGAGCAGGGTCCCAGTACGCTCTCAGGTTTCCTACAGATCTGGATAGTGTGAAAGGCCACAGGTGCCACAGGAACCCTCTGAGGCGGCTTCCCTCACGGTGGCCAGCCCTGCGTCTTCCAGGTTTGTGTGTTGTGTTGCAGTTTGTTTTGTTGTGTTGTGTTTGAGATGGTGTCTCACTATGAGCCCAGGCTGGCCTTGAACTCACAGTGATCCTCCTGCCTCAGCCTCCCAGTGCAAGTGCTGGACCACCAGCATGTGCTACCGCCCCCGGGTTCCAGGTTGTATTTTGCCTGTGCTTCTTCCTCTTTCACTGGGCCCAAGCTCACCCTGCAGAGCCAGTTTCTCCCTCACTTTTCACTTTTACTTTATCTAATAAACTTGGCCACCGCTTTTTGCTCATTGTGTTCAATTCTTTGTTCGAGATGAGAAGAACCGCTGTGCGTGGCGGCGCACGCCTGTAATCCCAACACTCAGGAGGGTGAGGCAGGAGGATTGTTGAGAGTTGAGACCATCCTGGGCTACAAAGTCAGTTCAAGGCCAGCCTGAACTGCATAGCGAGACCCTGTCTCAAAAAGACAAAAAAAAGAAAAAAGAAAGAAAAAGAAAAGGAAAAGACAAAAAAAAAAAAGAATCCAACTCCAGAGGGAGGGACGAGCAGCCCAGAGCCCAGTAACGCAGCCTCTTTAACAACACGCACACTGGGGAGGGGGGGTTTGGGATTGCTACTTCCCTGCTTTTAGTTGGGCCACACTTGCCCTGCACAGCATGTTTCTTTTCCTACCATTAATAAATGTAAAACCTCACTACTCTTTGCTTTTGTCCTAAGTCTTCGTTTAGGACAGAAAGAACCTAGAAAACACCTCCAGAAGGAGTCTTCAAAATCCTGGGACCTGGTAACAAAACTGCGGTGGAGAATCAGGATTTTGCCTTGTTTTTAAATTAAGTAGTTTATTACAGTTTATTTATTTTGCCGGGGATATAGCCCAGCAGCACAAGCGCCTGCCTCGCAAGCGGAAGTCTTGAGTTTGATTCCCAGTACTGGAAAAAAAAATAGAATTTGTTTGTTTGTTTTTAGAGCCCTTCTAAAATATGCATGGCTGGGCGTGGTGGCACACTCCTGTAATCCCAGCACTTGAGAGGCTGAGGCAGGAGGATCCTTGAGAGTTTGAGACCAGCCTGGGCTACACAGTGAGCTCAAGGTCAGCCTGAACTACATAGCTAGATTCTGTCTCAAAATGACCAAAAAAAAAAAAAAAAAAAAAAAATCATGCACGAAGCAACTTTTTTAAAAGCAACTTTTCGACTTCTCAGTGAGAAATTCAGTATACATCTTTTTGTTTAAATACCCTGACTTGTGGCCCTGAATCAAGCCCAGCAGTTTTCTGTAGCTGTTGGTTTCAAGCAGGAGCCTAAAGTGGTATCTTTCTATGGTCTGTTGGCCATTTCAGAACTTTAGAAATGTAATGGTCAATTCATTAGAAAGTAACAAATAACTAAATAAATTTTATGAGAGGACTTCAAGATGGCGACCAGGTAGACAGCACAGAGAGAACCTCCCAG